>JAJPUD010004206.1:110864-123942 GCA_023553655.1 Myrmecobius fasciatus
TCTCTCTCTCTCTCTCTCTCTCTCTCTCTCTCTCTCTCTCTCTGCAGAGGCAATTGGGGTTAAGTAACTTGTCCAGGGTCACACAGTTAGGAACCAGATTTGAACTCAGGTCCTCCTGACTTGAGAGCTGGTGCTCTGTCCACTGTGCCATCTACCTGCCCCGCTTAAAACTCTTCTCTTTCCTAAACAAAATCCTTGAGGATGGGGGAATGGGAGTGGAGAATGGGGGAATTCCATGCCTATTTCCACTTCCTTGAATTTTAGTTAATTTTAAAAATCATTTCAATCCCAATAGTCTTCTTGATGATTTCTTAACTGCTAAAAAGAATTGTACTTTTTCTCAATCTCCTTGAGCTCTCTGCAGTTCTGAGATAAGTAGCTCCCCCTTCCTTCTAGATATTCTGCCCTTGTTTGGCATCCTTTATTCTGTCCTTTCCTGATTCTCCTTCTACTTGGCTGACCATTCCTTCTCAGATTCCATTTCTCCTAAATGCTGGTGTCCCATTGTGTCCTGGAAGTTTCTTCTCTTCTCTCTTCATATCCTTCCCTTTGGGTGCTCTTGTAACTTTCATGTATTCAATTATCATCTCTTTGTAGATAATTCTCAAATCTATATATCCAACCCTACTCTCCCTCCAGAATTCTAATCTTGCATTACAACTACTTGCTGGATATCTTCACTTGGAAGTTCCATGGTCATCTGAGATTCAAACTGTCCTAAACAAAACATATTCTTTCATAAAATTACTTTTACTCCTCTAAAATTTCATCTTTTCTGTCGAGTCATTGTTTCCAATTATATAGATTCTTAACCTTAGAGATTCTAAAATATTTTCCCTTTCTGACCATCTTCATACTTTCTTTTCAAAGAATCACAGAATTTTAGAGTTTGAATGAATATAAGCATTCATTTAGTAAAATTCATACCAGAAAAAGAATCCACCTTACAGCATACCTCATAGTCATCAGTCTGTATCCAACTTCTAGTCAAAGGGAACCCATTACCTCTTTAGGGAGCCCATTCCATGCTGGGGCAGGTCTCATTGTTAAGAAGTTTTTCCTGTGAGAGGACACTGGGAAGATAGTGGAGTACATAGGTAAATTTCAAGCTTTCCAGATTTCCCCCACAAATACAACCATTTTGTGCCTCAGGGGAAATACAGACTGGTAAAAAATCAAGAAGACTTGGGGCAGAACAGGGGTCCTCCAGGTACAAACCAAGAAGATCTAAAGAAAGATCCTTTGTTTGGGGATTAACCAGTCTGAAGTGCAAATACCTCTGGGCTAGTCCATGGAAACAAGGCTAACTGGGAATGCCAGACACAGCTGCTGCTGAGACCTGCGAGAAGGAACCAGCACCTGATAAGCATAGAGACAGTGGGGCTGGGACAATGTTAACTATGGGCACTTGCAGGAGGATGGAGTTCTTGGTTTGGAGTTCCTGGTCGAAAGAAGAGCTGCAAAAAAGCTTGAGGCACCATCCCATCCCATGATTAAAGATGCTTACACTAAGACCTCTCATTAAAAAAAAAAAAAGAAAGAAAGAAAAAGAACCAGCAAAGAACAAACCTCACCACTGAGACATATTATGGGAACAGAGAAGAACAGAGTTAGAGAATTTATAGAACTCAAAAAAGTATTTAAAAATCAAATGACAGACATTGAGGAAAACAAAACAAAAAATCCAAGAAAAACAAGATTAAGAAAAAAAAAAGTTAACCAACTAGAAAAGATGAAAATAATTCTTTGAAAATTAGAACTCGGTAAAGGAAAGCCAGTGAACCTCTGAGAAACCAAGAAATAACAAAACAGATTACAAAGAATGAGAAAATAGAACAGAATGTAAAATATCTTACAAGAAAAATGGCAGACTTGAGGGGCTGAGCCAAGATGGCGAAGTGAAAACATGACTCTCTGTATCCTCCTCTGACCTTCTCTCAAATCAACAATAAAATAAGCCTCTGAACTGATCTTTAAGTCAACGAATCCAGAAATATTTGGACACTGCTTGCAGAAGTTACCTCTGAAGAACTTCATAACAGGTCTGTTTCACTCGGGCAGCGGGGTAAACAGTTTGCTCGGTGCAGTCCAGAAGTGAGGGCAGAGAACTGGGTGGGACTCAGCTCAGCGTGGCAGAAACTCCAAACCCCAAACACCTGGGGTGTGTCTGAGGCACTCAAGACACTATGCCCTGATTGGGGGTAGGTGTTCTGGTAGATCTGCCTTTTTTAAGGAGTAAATCGGGGAAAGTCCTAGCCCCACCAGCCCAGCACCAGAAGTTAATTAGCAGATTTCCCCAGGGCAAACTACTGCAGCCTCAGATTCTCTAGCCTTAAACAGACTCCCACACTATTTAAAAAAATAAAGAAGCAGAAGAAAGCTCTCACCACGGACAGCTTCTATTGAGAGAAAGAAGGGCAGACCCCAGATCCTGAGGTTCCTATAGACAAAGCAACTCCAGAAGAAGCCATCAAGGGAGATATGGTCCCCTTTTTCAAAAGGCCTTCCTGGAAGATTGCATAAAGAATCTCAAATGAGAGCTGGATGATAAATGGGGTAATGAACTGAGATCAGTGCAAGAAGGATTTAATGCCCTACAAGAAGAATATAGTGCCCTGAAAAAGAGATATGAAAAAGACACCAATTTATTGAAAAACAAAATTGGTGAAGTGGAAAAAATATGCAATGAAAACACTGGTTAGTTACAAAAGGAGCTAAAAAAGGTAACTGAAGAAAACAACACTTTAAAAATAAGAATTGAACAAATTCAGGTGAATGACTCAAGAAGACTTCAAGAATCAGTCAAACAAAAACAAAAAAAAATGAAAAAATAGAAGAATATATGAAATATCTCCTATGAAAAACAACAGACTTGGAAAATAGATCTAGGAGAGAAAATCTGAGGATTATTGGACTTCCTGAAAGCCATGATGAAAAAAAAGAATCTAAACACTATCTTCCAGGAAATCCTGAAAGAAAACTGCCCTGAGGTTGTAGAATCAGAAGGCAAAATCACCATTGAAAGACTTCACCAATCACCTCCTGAAAGAGACCCCAAAATTAAAACCCCAAGGAATATCGTGGCTAAATTTCAGGACTATCGCACTAAGGAAAAGATTTTGCTAGCAGCTAGAAATAAACAATTCAAATACCAAGGAACTGTAATTAGAATCACACAAGATCTGTCATCTTCCACATTGAAATATCGAAGGGCCTAGAACCATATAATCCAAAAGGCAAAGGAACTTGGATTACAACCAAGAATAACCTATCTTGCTAGAATGAGCATTATCCTCCAGGGAAGAAGATGATCATTTAATGATATAGGTGAATTTCACCTATTTCTAATGAAAAGACCAGATCTGAACAAAAAATTTTACCTCCAAACACAGAACTCAAGAGAAGCATAAAAAGGTAAAAAGGAAAGGACTCTTGAGAACTTTATTTCTACTATGGGGATACTTAAAGACTGGGGATATAATGTGATATTACTTTGATAATAAGAAAAAGTAAACCAGAGGGGGAAAGGCTATCATACTGGGGGAAAGAGGGAAAAGGTGGTAAAATAAGGTTTAAAAAAAGGAGGTAAAAATAAGGTAAAATGTCATGAAGAGGCAAAGAAAACCTAATATAATTGAGGGAAAGAAGGGAGGGAGATGAGCATTGTGTAAATCTTACTCTCATCCGATTGGGCTCTAAAAGTATATATCAGACACATTTGGTTTCACAGAGAAACTTGTCCTTCCTTATATGGAAGTGGGAGGGAAAGGAGGAAAAGAAAGGGATAGAGTAGTAGAAGGGAAATTAGAAGACTCAGGGGAAAGGAGTTAAAAAGGGGGAGGGACTCTAAAGGGGGGAGGATTATTTTTGGGAGGGGGTCATCAAAAACAAAATACTGAGGAGGGGGGAAGGGAGAAAGGGGAAATGAAAGGGAAAAGGAAAGGGAAAAACATAACTTGGGTAAATAAGATGGCAAGAAATACAGAATAAGTTATTCTAACTGTGAATGTGAATGGGATGAACTCTCCCATAAAGTGGAAGCAGATAACAGACTGGATTAAAAACCAGAATCCAACAATATGTTATCTACAAGAAACACATCTAAAGCATAGAGACACATACAGGGTGAAGGTAAAAGGCTGGAGCAGAACCTATTATGCTTCAGGTGAACAAAAAAAAGCAGGGGTAGCAATCCTGATATCAGATCCAGTAAAGGCAAAGATAGATCTAATCAAAAGAGATAAGGAAGGAAACTATATTTTATTAAAGGGTACCATAAATAATGTAGCAATATCAATACTAAATATATATGCACCAAGTGGTATAGCATCCAAATTCGTAGGGGAGAAATTAAGAGATACGCAAGAAGAAATACACAGCCAAACTATACTAGTGGGTAATCTCAACCTTGCTCTCTCAGAATTAGATAAATCAAACCACAAAATAAATAAGAAAGAAACTGGGGAGATAAACCAATTGTTAGAAAAGTTAGGTATGATAGATCTTTGGAGAAAATTGAATGGACACAGTAGGGAGTTTACTTTTTTCTCAGCGGTTCATGGAACTTATACAAAATTTGGCCATATATTAGGGCACAAAAACCTTGAGATCAAATGCAGAAAGGCAGAAATAATAAATGCATCTTTTTCAGATCATGATGCAATAAAAATCACATGCAATATAAGGCCAGGAGAAAATAGACCAAAAGTTAATTGGAAATTAAATAATCTAATCCTGAAGAATGAATGCGTGAAAGAGCAAATCATAGACACAATCAATAATTTCATCCAGGAGAATGACAATAATGAGACAACATACCAAAATTTGTAGGATACGGCCAAAGCAGTTATAAGGGGCAATTTGATATCTCTAGATGTTTACTTGTATAAAATAGAAAAAGAAAAGATCAATGAATTGGGCTTACTATTAAAAAAAAAACTAGAAGAACAAATTAAAAACCCTCAATTAAATACCAATTTGGAAATTCTAAAAATAAAAGGGGAGATTAATAAAATTGAAAATAAGAAAACAATAGAATTAATAAATAAAACTAAGAGTTGGTTTTATGAAAAAATAACAAAATAGATAAGCCTTTAGTTAATTTGATTAGAAAAAGGAAAGAGGAAAATCAAATTGTTAGTCTCAAAAATGATAAGGGAGAACTTTCCTCCAATGAAGAGGAAACTAGAATAATAATTAGGAGTTACTTTGCCCAACTGTATGTCAGTAAATTTGAAAATCTAAATGAAATGGAGGAATATCTACAAAAATATAGATTGCCCAGGTTAACAGAAAAGGAATTAATTATTTAAATAGCCCCATTTTAGAAAAAGAAATAGAATAAGCTATTAACCAACTCCCTAAGAAAAAATCTCCAAGGCCACATGGTTTTTCATGTGAATTCTACCAAACATTCAAAGAACAATTAATTCCAATACTATACAAACTATTTGAAAAAATAGGGACAGAAGGTATACTACCAAATTCTTTCTATGATACCGAAAAGGTGCTGATAGCTAAACCAGGTAGGGTAAAAACAGAGAAAGAAAACTATAGACCAATTTCCCTAATGAATATTGATGCAAAAATTTTAAATAAGATATTAGCAATGAGATTACAGAAAGTCATTCCCAGGATAGTACACTATGACCAAGTAGGATTTATACCAGGAATGCAGGGCTGGTTCAATATTAGGAAAACTATCAGCATAATCAATTATATTAATAACCAAACTAACAAAAATCATATGATTATCTCAATAGATGCAGAAAAAGCATTTGATAAAATCCAACACCCATTCCTATTAAAAACACTAGAGAATATAGGAATAAAAGGGCTTTTCCTTAAAATGATTAGTAGCATCTAATTAAAACCATCAGCAAGCATCATATGTAATGGAGACAAACTAGAACCGTTCCCAATAACATCAGGAATGAAGTAAGGCTGCCCACTGTCACCATTACTACTTAATATTGTATTAGAAATGTTAGCTTTGGCAGTAAGAGAAGAAAAAGAGATAAAAGGAATTAGAGTAGGTAATGAGGAAACCAAATGATCACTCTTTGCAGATGACATGATGGTATACTTAGAGAACCCTAGAGAATCAACTGAAAAACTACTAGAAACAATTCACAACTTTAGCAAAATTGCAGGATACAAAATAAATTCACATAAATCATCAGCATTTTTATATATTACCAACAAAGTTCAGTAGCAAGAGATATAAAAAGAAATTCCATTCAAAATAACTGATGATAGTATAAAATATTTGGGAATCTATCTGCCAAGGAAAAGTCAGGAACTATACAAACTAAACTACAAAACACTTTCCACACAAATAAAGTCAGACCTAGTTAATTGGAAAAACATTAAGTGCTCATGGGTAGGCCGAGCGAATATAATAAAAATGACAATACTACCCAAACTAATCTACTTATTTAGTGCCATACCAATCAAACTCCTAAGAAATTATTTTGCAGACCTAGAAAAAATAGTAGCAAAATTCATTTGGAAGAACAAAAGGTCAAGAATTTCAAGGGGATTAATGAAAAAAAAGGCAGATGAAGGTAGACTTGCTGTACCAGATCTAAAAGTATATTATAAAGCAGCGGTCATCAAAACCATTTGGTACTGGCTAAGAAATAGAGTAGTCGATCAGTGGAATAGGATAGAATCACAAGACAAACTAGGCAATAACTATAGCAATTTGGTTTTTGATAAACCCAAAGACCCCAGCTTTTGGGATAAGTATTCACTATTTGACAAAAACTGCTGGGAAAACTGGAAACTAGTGTGGAAGAAATTAGGGCTTGACCCACATCTAACACCACATACCAAGATAAGATCTAAATGGGTTCATGATCTGGATATAAAGAGTGATATTATAAGTAAATTAGAGGAACATAGTATAATTTACCTCTCAGACCTGTGGAGATGGAATAAATCTATATCCAAAGAAGAACTGGAACTTTTAATTGAATACCAGATAGATAACTTTGACTATATTAAGTTAAAAAGTTTTTGTACAAACAAAATCAATGCAGACGAGATTAGGAGGGAAGCAATAAATTGGGAAATCATCTTTACATTTAAGGGTTCTGATAAAGGTCTCATCTCTAAAATATATAGAGAATTGTCTCATATTTATAAAAATTCAAGCCATTCTCCAATCAATAAATGGTCAAAGGATATGAACAGACAATTTTCAGAGGATGAAATTAAAACTATTTATAGTCATATGAAAAGGTGCTCCAAATCACTATTGATCAGAGAAATGCAAATCAAGACAACCCTGAAGTACCACTTCACACCTGTCAGATTGGCTAAAATGACAGGAAAAGTTAATGATGAATGTTGGAGGGGATGTGGGAGGGCTGGGACACTGATGCATTGTTGGTGGAGCTGTGAACGGATACAGCCATTCTGGAGAACAATTTGGAGCTATGCTCAAAAAGTTATCAAACTGTGCATACCCTTTGACCCAGCAGCATTTCTATAGGGCTTATATCCCAAAGAAATCATAAAGGAAGGAAAAGGCCCCACATGTGCAAGAATGTTTGTGGCAGCCCTTTTTGTAGTGGCTAGAAACTGGAAACTGAATAGATGCCCTTTAATTGGAGAATGGCTGAATAAATTATGGTATATGAATATTATGGAATATTATTGTTCTGTAAGAAACGACCAGCAAGATGATTTCAGAGAGGCCTGGAGAGACTTACATGAACTGATGCTGAGTGAAATGAGCAGAACCAGGAGATCATTATACACGGCAACAACAGTACTATATGACGATCAATTCTGATGGACATGGCTCTCTTCAACAATGAAATGTTTCAAACCACCTCCAATTGTTCACTGAAGAAAGCCATATACACCCAGAGAGAGGGATGTGAAATGTGGACCACAACATAACATTCTCATACTCCTTGATTGATGTTTGCTTACATTGTGTTTCCTTTATCTGATATATTGTTTCTGTAGATAAGATTTTTCTTGCACAACAATGGTAAGTTTGGAAATATGTATACATATATTCGATTTGCCAATATTTTAACATAATTTACATGTAGTGGATATCCTGCAATCTAGGAGAGGGGTGGGGAGTTGGGGGAAAAATTTGTAACGGAAAGCTATGTAAGGGTTATTGTTGAAGAATTGCCCACACGTATGTTATGCAAATAAAATTTAAAAAATTAAAAAAATTAAATTTAATTTAATTTTTAAAAAAGAAAGAAAAAAAAGGTAGATGAAGGTGGCCTTGCTGTACCAGATCTAAAACTATATTATAAAGCAGCGGTCATCAAAACCATTTGGTACTGGCTGAGAAATAGAGTAGTCAATCAGTGGCATAAGATAGGATATCAGGACAATCTAGGCAGTAACTTTAGCAATTTAGTGTTTGATAAACCCAAAGACCCCAGCTTTTGGGATAAGTACTCACTATTTGGCAAAAACTGCTGGGAAAATTGGAAACTAGTATGGAAGAAATTAGGGCTTGACCCACATCTAACACCACATACCAAGATAAGATCTAAATGGGTTCATGATCTGGATATAAAGAGTGATATTGTAAGCAAATTAGAGGAACATAGGATAGTTTACTTCTCAGACCTGTGGAGATGGAATAAATTTATGTCCAAAGAATATCTGGAACTCTTAATGGAGCACCAGGTAGATAATTTTGATTATATTAAGTTAAAAAGTTTCTGTACAAACAAAATCAATGCAGACAAGATTAGGAAGGAAGCATCAAATTGGAAATCATCTTTACATTTAAGGGTTCAGATAAAGGCCTCATTTCTAAAATATATAGAGAATTGTCTCATCTTTATAAGAATTCAAGCCACTCTCCAACAGATAAATGGTCAAGGGATATGAACAGACAATTTTCAGATGATGAAATTAAAACCATTTCTAGTCATATGAAAAGGTGATCCAAATCACTATTGATCAGAGAAATGCAAATTAAGACAACTCTGAGGTACCCCTACACACCTGTTATATATATATATATACCATGAAGGGTATAGCACCCTTCAAAATCTATAAAGAAATAATAAGAAGAGATGGGTAGATGGGTAAGCAAAGGGTGAGGGAAGAAGACAAGGGAAAGATTCAGGGGGGGGGAGGTTAAGTAATAGCAAGGCAAATTATGGAGCAGACTGAAAGGAAGGAAGGCCATTAAATGGGGGGGGGGGGCGAGTTTATGTATGTATATATCTACCTATGTGTTAGATTAATATATCTTCTTTTAACTGTAGCTTGCTTGGGAATAGAGTAGGGTTTAAAAGGAGGAAAAAAGAATAAAGTAAATAAGGTGTAAAGCAGAGAACCAGAGAACAATTTACAAGTAAAGAATAAATGGACATTCATGAATATAATTTCTTCTAATAATATATATATATGCTTTCTTCATCTGGTAATTTGCTGTTATGTATTTTGAATTTTCCCTGATGTGCTGGGCACATGACAATGTTTTCTTTTGGTTTGCTTTATTGTGTTTTGTATTTCTTTTGTTTTTTTTCTTTACTCTGTTTTTTCAAATAAAATAAATTTTCAAAAATTAAAAAAAAAAAATTTTCCTGACATTAGGCCTAAATTTGCCTTTTTGTTACTTCCACTCAGCGCTCTTGGTTTTGCTGTCTGAGGCCAAAAAGGCAAAGTCTAATCCCCTTTCCCACATAACAACCTATCAGATACTTAAAAGACATCTTTTGTCCCTCCTGAGCCTTCCCTTCTCCAGACTAATCACCCCCAGATCCTTTCATTCATCCTCATATGACCTGAGTTCCAAGTGCTTCATTTTCCTGGTTGCTCTCTTTTATTTATTTTCAGCTGATTCATTTTCTTATGGTGCCCAGAAATGACCCCAACATTCCAGATGTAGTGTGACCAGGGAAGAAGAGGAAAAGATTACTCCCTTATTCTTAGGAATTATGCCCGTCTTCATGCAGCCTAATATCACATTGTTTGGAACTACCACATTATACTGCTGACTTATATTGAGCTGGTATATAGTCCACTATTTTTCCAGATGTTTAACCCAAGTACATTGCAGATTTATTCATCCCTATCTAATTTTATTAGATTCAACTGAGTACTCTAGACTCTCAAGACCTTTCTGGATCTACCTTATTCACAAAGCTGCCAAGATAATAAGGGTTATCTCAATCCAAAGCTCAAGAAGTTTTACTGGCTCATCATTACCTGTAGGGTACAATATCAACCACTTTATATGAAATTCAAAACTCTTCATAGTATGGCTTCAAAAACCATCTTTCTGTCACCTTACTCTTCTCTCTATGCATTCTAGGTTCCAGCTAAATCTCCATAAGTACCCGTCTCCATCTCTTAGAATCATTAGCTTCCTTCTAAGACCATTTGAAATACCTACCATCTCCTTTATAAAACTTTTCTTGATTCTCTTCTAGGTTGTAGGTAACCCTACCCAAATTTACCTTGTATATATTTTTGTATACATTTTTATGTGTACTAGTTCTTTCTCCTGTCTCTAAACCGTCAGAGAATGTAATCTCCTTGAGGGAAGCAATTACTTTTTGTCTTTGAATTCATAGTCCCTAACACAGTGACTGACACAAGAATTTAATAAGTGCTTCTTAATTGATATAAACTCTGCTCCTATCCTAGAACACTTTCCAAATGTACTTCTACCTCTCAAAAACCCTAGTATCCTTCAAGACCCCTAGAAAGTACCACTTTCTATATATGGCCTTTCTTGATCCCTCTAATTCCAAGTGCTCTATCCCCTCATCTTCCTTCACCCTACCTCCAACTATTTCCCATTTATTTATCTATGTATATTTGTAACTGTAGGATCTAGCACATGTCTGGGAAGTATTTAATAAATAATTACTGAATGAGTGATTTCTATGGTCTTTTAAAGCTTTAAGAATTTTGATTCCTATGAATAACAATGAAAACAGGCTATATGTACCAACAAAATGCTATTTTAAATGTTTTTAAAAGTAATAGTTCTGGCAACTAGGTGGTGCAGTGGATAGAGCACCAGCCTTGAAGTCAGGAGGACCTGAGTTCAAATATGGTCTCAGACATTTAACACTTACTAGCTGTGTGACCCTGGGCAAGTCACTTAATTACAATTGCCTCAGCAAAAAAAAAAAAGAGTAATAGTTCTGTTGTACATACCCTTGGCAGTGTCTCTACTGAGTCTATATCCCAAAGAGATTAAAAAGAAAAAAAAAGGGAAAAGAGCCTGCATGTGCAAAAATGTTTCTAGCAAGCCCTTTTTGTAGTAGCAAAACTGAATGGATGCTCATCAGTTGGAGAATGGCTGAATAAATTATGGTATATGAATGTTATGGAATATTATTGTTCTGTGAGAAACAACGAGCAGGATGATTTCAGAGAGGCCTGGAGAGACTAACATGAACTGATGCTAAGTGAAATGAGTAGAAAGTTGTATATATGACATGGTATATAGCAACAGCAAGATCATACGATGATCAATTCTGATGGACATGGCTCTTTTCAACAATGAGGTATTTCAGGCCAGTTAAAATGGTCTTTTGATGAAGAGAGCTATCTGCATCCAGAGAAAGGACTATGGGAGCTAAGTATGGATAACAACATAGTATTTTCACTTTTTTTGTTGTTGATGGCTTGCATTTTGTTTCCTATCTCATTTTTTCCCTTTCTGATCTGATTTTTTTTGTGCAGCAAGATAATTATGGAAACATGTATAGAAGAATTGCACATGTTTAACATATATTGGATTTCTTGCTGTCTGGGAGGGAAGGGAGAAAAGAAAATTTAGAGCACAAGATTTTACAAGGATGAATGTTGAGAATTATCTATGCATATATTTTGAAAATAAAAAGCTTTAACAAAAAAAGAAAAAGTTCTGAAGACATGATTTTTAAATTTTTATTCATTTTAAACAAATACAAAATGAGAACAGAAAAAAAAATTTCAGGTACACAGCATAAAACAAATAGGATTCAATATAAACTAATAAATTATCATTTTAAACTGTTTACTTTTTTGAAACCTATGTAATACTATATGTTGTTTTCAAAGCTACCCAGATTTTCTGTGCTTTCTTCTAAGTTTTCTTAGCTGTATACACATACATACACACACACATATGTGAGATCACACTCCATATTTCTATTTGCGTTCTTTCTCTGGAGATGGATAGTATCTTCTTTCAAAAATCCAAGTCTTCTGTGTTTTTCAACTAGTTTATCATTTCCTATATCACAGTAGTATTCCATCACAATCTTCTGCTACAACTTGTTTAACCATTCTCCAAATAGAGGACATCTATCATTTAGGTGTTAAGATGACATCTTATTTCTCCAATTTTAATTTGCATTTCTCTAATCAATGATGATTTAGAGCATTTTTTTCACATGACTATATATAGTTTTAATTTCTTTGTTGAAAAACTGCCTATTCATATCCTTTAATCATTTGTCAATTGAGCAATGGCTTATATTCTTATAAATTTGATAAAATTTTTTATATATTTGAGAACTGAGACCTTTATCTGAGACTGTCTATGAAAGTTTTTTAATATAATTGAAATTATCCATTTTATATCACACAATGCTCACTATCTCATTTCTTTGTATGTTATTCTTCTATCCATGAATCTGATAGGTAATATGTTCATTGCATGTTCTAATTTTCTTGGGATATCTCCCTTTATATCTAGGACATATATCCATTTTGACTTTATTATGGTACATGGATTAAATATTAGTCTATACCCAATTCCTACCAGACACCTTTCTAACTTGCTCAACAATTTTTGCCAAATAATGAGTTCTTATCCCCAAAATTTAAAAATTTACTTTTGTTAAACAGAAGTTTACAATAATCCTTTACTACTGTGTATTGTGTGTTTACTCAGTTCCATGTTCTACTTTTCTTTTTCTTAGACAGTATCAGGTAGTTTTGATATTTACTTATAATATAGTTTAAAATCTGGTTTAAAATACTACTGAATTCTATAGACCAATTTCCCTAATGAATATTGATGCAAAAATTTTAAATAAGATTTTAGCAATGAGATTACAGAAAGTCATCCCCAGGA
>JAJPUD010004206.1:128942-152576 GCA_023553655.1 Myrmecobius fasciatus
TACACACCTGTCAGATTGGCTAAAATGACAGGAAAAGATAACGATGAATGTTGGAGGGGATGTGGGAAAACTGGGACACTAATACATTGTTGGTGGAACTGTGAACGGATCCAACCATTCTGGAGAGCAATTTGGAACTATGCCCAAAAAGTTGTCAAACTGTGCATACTCTTTGACCCAGCAGTGTTTCTACTGGGCCTATATCCCAAAGAGATCTTAGAGGAGGGAAAGGGCCCCACATGTGCAAGAATGTTTGTGGCGGCCCTTTTTGTGGTGGCTAGAAACTGGAAACTGAAGGGATGCCCATCAATTGGAGAGTGGCTGAATAAATTATGGTATATGAATGTTATGGAATATTATTGCTCTGTAAGAAACAACCAGCAGGACGATTTCAGAGAGGCCTGGAGAGACCTGCATGAACTGATGCTGAGTGAAACGAGCAGAACCAGGAGATCATCATACAGAGCAACAACAGTATTACATGATGATCAATTCTGATGGACATGGCTCTCTGCAACAAAGAATTGTCTCAAACCAGTTCCAATTGTTCACTGAAGAAAACCATATACACCCAGAGAGAGGGAAATGAAATATGGACCACAACGTAACATTTTCATGATCTCTATTGACATTTGCTTGCATTGTGTTGCCTTTCTCTGATTCTTTTTTTTTTCTTGTAGATAGGATTTTTCTTGCATAACTTCTCAAGCATTTCAACATTATTAGCATGTAGTGGACTTCCTGCCATCTAGGGGAGGGGAGGGGACTGGGGGTAAAATTTGTAATCGAAAGCTTTGTAAAGATCAATGTTGGGGAACTACCCCATACATATGTTATACAAATAGAAAGCTTTAATTAAAAAAAATTAAAAAAAAAAAAACCTTTAAAAAAAATAAAATACTACTGAATTCCAAGCCATTCTCCAATTGATAAATGGTCAAAGGATATGAACAGACAATTTTCAGAGGATAAAATTAAAACTATTTGTAATCATATGAAAAGTTGCTCCAAATCACTATTGATCAGAGAAATGCAAATTAAGACAACTCTGAGGTACCACTACACACCTGTCAGATTGGCTAAAATGACAGGAAGAGATGGTGACAGATATTGGAGGGGATGTGGGAAGGCTGGGACACTGATGCATTGTTGGTGGAGCTGCGAACGGATCCAGCCATTCTGGAGAGCAGTTTGGAGTTATGCTCAAAAAGTTATCAAACTGTGCATAACCTTTGACCCAGCAGCATTTCTATTGGGCTTATATCCCAAAGAAATCATAAGGGAAGGGAAGGGCTCCACATGTGCAAGAATGTTTGTGGCAGCCCTTTCTGTAGTGGCTAGAAACTGGAAGCTGAATGGATGCCCATCAATTGGAGAATGGCTGAATAAATTATGGTATATTAATATTATGGAATATTATTGTTCTCTAAGAAACAACCAGCAGGATGATTTCAGAGAGGCCTGGAGAGACTTGCATGAACTGATACTGAGTGAAATGAGCAGAACCAGGAGATCATTATACACGGCAACAACAATACCATATGATGATCAATTCTGAAGGACATGGCTCTCTTCAACAATGAAATGTTTCAAACGACTTCCAATTGTTCACTGAAGAAAGCCATATACACCCAGAGAGAGGGATGTGAAATGTGGACCACAACATAACATTTTCATGCTCTCTATTGATGTTTGCTTGCATTGTGTTTCCTTTATCTGATTTTTCTTTCTTGTAGATATGATTTTTCTTGCACAACAATGATAAGTGTAGAAATATGTATACATATATTCGATGTGTCAAGTATTTTAACATAATTAACATGTAGTGGATATCCTGCCATCTAGGGGAGGGGTGGGGAGTAGGGAGGAAAAATTTGTAACAGAAAGCTTTGTAAGGGTTAATGTTGAAAAATTACCCATACATATGTTTTGCAAATAAAAAAAAATTTGTAAAAAATAAATAAAATACTACTGAATTCTTGACTTTTTGTTCTAAAAGAATTTTTTGTTCTTTTGTCTAACTCAGGAAATTAATGTTTTCCTCAATACTATTGTATTTCTCCAATTACATGTAAAGACAGTTTTCAATATTCATTTTTGTAAGATTTTGAATTCCAGTTGTTCTTCCCTACCTCTCTTAACTCTCCATCCCCAAGGCAGCAAGCAATCTGATATAGGTTAGACATGTACAATCATTTTTAATATATTTCCAGATTAGTCATGTTGTGAATGAAAAATCAGAACAAAGGGCAAAAAACAGGAGAAAGAAAAAGCAAACAAACAAACAAAAAAAACAAGATGAAAACAATATGCTTAAATCTGCATTCAGTCTCCATAGCTCTCTCTCTGGATGTGGATGGAATTTTTCCATCCCAAATCTTTTGAAATTGTCTTGTATCACCACATTGCTGAGAATAGCTAAGTCTATCATAGTTGATCATCACATAATCTTGGTGTGATGTGTACAATGTTCTTTTGGTTCTGCTCACTTTACTCAGCAACAGTTCATGTAAGTCTTTCCAGGCTTTTCTGAAATCAGCCTGCTCATCATTTCTTAATGAAAATTATATTCTATTACATTAATATACCATAATTTATTCAGCCATTCTCATATTGATAGGAATCTACTCCATTTCCAATTCTCTGCCACCACAAAAAGGGCTGCTACAAACATTTTTACACATGCAAGTCCTTTCCCTCTTTTATAATCTCTTTGAGATACAAACCCTGCAGTGATACAGATGAATCAAAGGGTATGCACATAAAACTTTATAAGTCTTTGGCATAGTTCCAAATTGTTCTTCAGAATGGCTGGATCAGGTCACAACTCCACCAACAATACATTAGTATCACAGTTTTCCTACATCCCCTCCAACATTTATTATTATTATTTCCGGTCATCTTAGTCAATTTGAGAGATGTGCAATGGTACTTCAGAGTTGTTTTAATTTTATTTCTTTAATCAATAGTGATGTAGAGCATTTTTTCGTATGACTATGTACATGGATTTAATTTTTTCATCTGAAAATTGTTCATATTGTTTGACCATTTATCAGTTGGAGAATGAAATGACTTGTATTCTTATAATTTTTATCCAGTTCTCTAAATATTTTAGAAATGAGGCTTTTATCAGAAATTTAGTAGAATAACTTTTTTAGTAATTTAATTGGAATGGCACTGAATAAATGGATTACCTAGGTAAAATTGTCATTTTTATTTTATCAGCTTTGCCTATCCTTGAACAATTAATATTTCTCCAATTATTTAAATCTGACTTCATAAAGTGTTTTATAATTATGTTCATATAGTTCTTGTGACTTTTGCAGTAGACTCAAATATTTTATACTGTTAACACTTATTTTAAAAGATCTAAAATTACATTGAATAATATCAGTGGCACATAGTATAAGAGCTTAATACAATTAAGGAGTTTGTACAGTGCAGCCTCTAGTTCCCACATCTTTAGTTTTAGAGAGATGGGGCTGAATGGAAAATGAAGATCTTGCTAAGTTTCAAGTGGCCCTACTACAAAAGAAATTAATGAGCCACACCTTGCTCTTGCTTTGAAAAATTCCCACTGATAGTTTCCAGCCGATTTGGGGATTTCCCAGAATATGTCTTTACAACTCTGGGAGGCAGACAATATTATAATCTCTATTTTTATAGATGAGGAAACTGAGATTGAGAAATATAAAGTGACTTACTCAGGGTCATATCAAAAGGGTCTGAGGTACAATTTGAACTTGGGGGCACTGGATTTGGAATCATCTTCCTGTTTGTTTTTATTTTGGAATTTCCTTTCATAGGGAATTCTAGTCAAATGTTCTGCCCTCTATGGTAGGTACAGAAGAAAGTATCATGTTTATAGGAGACAATGGGGTCAGACAACCTAACTCCAGCTGACATTTTACTCTGCAGTATAGGGTCTCTCAAAGAAAAGACAAAGAGACAGTCAAAATTGCTTTCTTGCTTTCTTCCAACAGGAAAAAAGCTAAAGAAAAAATTGTGACCCTGTAACATTTTTTTTTTTGAATCCTAACAAAATTGTCTATATCCCCTCCTAAAGTTTTCTTAAGATTAAAAAAAAGTTTTATTTTTAATATTAAAAAAGATAGAAGATTCTCTATCTTGTCTACCCCTATCCATTAATCTATCAAGAGAAGCCCTCCTTGGTAACAAATACATATAATCAAGCAAAACAAATCAACCTGTTGGCCATATCTCAGAATGTATGTTTGAAATGGTACCTCTAATCTAAGAGTTTTAACCTGGGATCTATAAACTTGTTTTTCTTTTCTTTTTTTTAACGTTTTATTAAATGTATTTCAATTCAATTTATTCCCTTAGTAATCCTATGTGTTTTATTTGATGTATTTTAAAACATTACTCTGACAAGGTGTCCACTGGTTTCCCCAAACTGTCAAAGGAGTTCACAATACACAAAATAATCCCTGCATCTAATTAATTACCTCTCAGCCAAGAGAAGTATATTTCATTATCAATCTTTTGAGGTTATCAGTTGCTGCTTTGTTCAGAGTTCTGAGATCTTCAGAGCTATTTCTTCTCACTGTAAATTGTTCTCCTACACTATTTCACTCATTTCTCATAGTTCCAATGGATTCAATATCATCTCTGGATCAATCATATTCCTAATTGTTCAACATTATCTTTACATATCACAACTGAGTTAGCTATCCCCAATTAACAGGTAACAATTTAGCTTCCAATTCTTTGCTACATTAAAAAGTGTTGCTTTATTGATATCTGTATGGGTCCTTTCCCTCTGTTCTTTACCTCCTTCAACTATTTGCCAAGTAGTAGTATTGCTTTGTCAAAATTTCATACTCAAACAAGAACAGAATTCCAAACTGTTTTCCAAAATGCTTGTACTCTTAGCTTCACCAACAATCCACTAGTGGCAGGCATTGCATTCCACTGCCAGACACAAATATGAAATCACCCCACATGCTTTTAGAGAAAAACCTTCAGAAACGCCCCTACTTTTCCCCAGATCTTTTTTGTTTCCTCCCTATCCATTCTCCCACTCTAATCTGGCCTTTGCCCTCACCATACTACTAAAATTCAATTCCCAAATGACTATAATAAATTTTTTTGAATTTGGGATTTGAATTTTTGGATTTTATAATGGACCATTTGGATTTTTACCAATTTTAGCAAGCTTTTCTTAACTTTCATCTTCCCTAATCTCCCTATAGTGTTTGATGATGCTAATAACTCTGACAATATCTGCTTATTTCATTCTGCCCATCCAATAGGGTCTACCTTCTCCATGAATCCTTTCTGAATTTGCCCATCCCACAATGATCTGCCCTTTCTTTGAAATTTTTATGACTCAAGGATATGAACAATTTTCAGATGAAGAAATTAAAGCCATTTCTAATCACATAAAAAAAGTTTTAAATCACTATTGATTAGAGAAATGCAAATTAAGATAACTCTGAGGTAACACTTTACATCTCTCAGATTGGGTAAAATAACAGAAAAGATAATAATGAATGTTGGAGACAATAGGGAAAACTGGAACACTAATGCACTGTTGGTGGAAATCTGAAATGACCCAACCATTCTGGAGAGCAATTTGAAACTATACCCAAAGACCTATGAAACTGTATATATCCTTGGCTGGAGTGGTGTCTCTACTAGGTATATATCCCAAAGAGATCATAAAAGAGAAAAAAGAACCTTTACATCCACAAACAAGGGAGCTAAATGGTATAGTGGCTAGAGCATTAGTCCTGGAGTCAGGAGAACCTTGGTTCAAATCTGGCCTCAGGCACTTAATATTTCCTAGCTGTGTAACTCTGGAAAAGTCAATTAACCCCAATTGGAAAAAAAAAAAAAAAAAAAAAAAAAAAAAGATCAACAGGCTGATTTCAGAAAAGCCTGGAAAGATTTGCATGAAGTGATACTGACTAAAGTGAGCAGAACCAAGAGAACATTATACACAGTAACAAGATTATATGATGATCAAATGTAGTGGACTTGGCTCTTTTCAACAATGAAATGATTCAAGGCAATTCCAATGGACTTGGGATGGAAAGAACCATCCATATCTAGGGAGAGAACCATAAAGACTGAATATGGATCAAAGCATAGTATTTTCACTTTTTGTTGTTGTTTGTTTGTTTTCTTATGTTTTTTCTCCTTTTCATCTGATTTTTTTGCACAGCATGATAAATATGAAAATATGCTTAGATGAATTGTACATGTTTAACCTATATTAGATTGCTTTCTGCCTTTGGGGATGGGGAAGGGAAAAGAAGAGGGGGAAAAAAATTGGAACACAAGGTTTTGCAAAGGTGAATTTTGAAAACTATCTTTGTATATATTTGTAAAAATAAAATACTGTTAAAATTTTTAAAAAAGAAATTCTTATGACTCCTACTGCCTGCAATTTTGGCATTTATTCATATATTATAATTAACTATTTCATATTTATATTTGACATAAGAGAGATAATACAAAATGTGGTATAGTAGAAAGAACATGGGATTTGAAACCTTCAAATAGGAGTTCAATTCTTAGCTTTAAAGTTCTGAGACCAAAAGCCCTTTGAGATTTAGCTTTCTCTTTTTTTAAAATGGATTACAATAGGGCAGCTAGGTGGTACAGTAGAGAGAGCACCAGTCCTGAAGTCAGGAGGACCTGAGTTCAAATCTGGTCTCAGATACTTAACATTCCCTAGCTGTGTGACCCTGGGCAAGTCACTTAACCCCAATTGCCTAAGCAAAAAACAAAAATAAACAAAATGGTTTTTAATAACTAGATAATTTATCTAACATGACTGCTAAAAATAAAATTAGGCAATAGCATTTAGTTATATGTTATACTGGGTTATAACCTTCTGTTTCACATATATAACTTATTATCCTAGTCAGAATGCATGTTATTGAACAAGAGAGCCTATATAAGACCTGTGGAAAGTTCATAAAATCATGGGATGTGATCACAGGTATTTTCTAATCCAATACCTTCATTTTTAAAATTTTAATTTTAGTTTTTTTCAATTAACAAAAATTTATCTTCACCTTTCCACCCACTCCCTCATCAAGAAAGAAAAACAAAACTTTTCTAACATATAATCAAGCAAAACACATTTCCATTGATCATGTTTTAAAAAAAAGTCTTATTTTGAGTCTGTCACTTCTGTCAGGAAGTGGGTAGCATGCTTTAATCAATTAAAACCTAATAGTTCCCCAACATACTCATTTCACATGACCAATTCTTCTACCCTCTTTCAGTCACACACAAAGATGGACATACCTTTGATCTTCTGATCATCCACAAATGTACCACTTCTGGATTGATGAACTCTGAAATTCACTTATCTTATAGTCTATAAGTATTCCTCCTTTCCTTAGCCCCCATTCCTTGTTCTTCATTCACTCTTAATTCCTCAGATTCTCTTCCAGAACATCACCCCTAGACCAACTACCCTTTCCTTTTTCATCTTGACCTCTTGGTAAACCAGTTCAACTTTACACTCTCCTCTTCTCGTGAGTCTCTTGCCCCCTGTATCATGTTTCCAATGATATCTTGCTAAGCCAAAGCCTTAGATCACTGCCATCATCAATTGTCTTCATTCCTACTACGTGCTACTGAATGAAGGTGGGGAAAATCATGAAATTGTCCTGATTGGACCTACTACAAATTTATGTTATATAGCATGGATTGTGTCCTCACTGCTATTTAAAGCAATCACTTTACACTTCCCTAATTACTCACTATTTCACCACAGCATCTCTTCCAAAATCTTTCACCCTGATCAATTCTCCAGGGTCAGAGCTCCTAAAGATAAAGCTTTTTTTCTAAGTTCCTCACTGGGAACACAGCCTAGGTCCTGACCTCTCCTAGCTCTGAACCACCAGTCCTAGTCACAAGTCCTCTCCTCAATCAGCAATGCATCTGTGAGCAGCAGGTCTGTTAGTGTGCACATGCTCCTGCTCCCTGCACAGGGTTTGTCCCCACTGTGCTATAATTAGATGGAATCTCTTGTCCTAATGCACAACAGCAGACACTGGAAGGTTCTGTGAGTAAGCTCCTGACTAGACAATCTCTATCTTATTATGCCGACCTGGGCTAGAAAAATGGTTCAGGGATTTTTGTCTTAGATGTCCCAATCAGGATTCCATCAGATATATTTTCTAGATCTTTGTGGATCTAGAGTTTGACTACTACTTTTTTCTACTTTGCCATATTGACTGGTCTCTCAACCTCTTCATTTTTCAAATGAAGCAACTGAAGTCCAAAAGGTTAAAGTAACTTTGACAAGATTTAATTCAATTCATTTATTATTTGAAACCATTTATTAAAGCTTAAATGCGGCATTTTGCTAAGCAAGGGGAGTACAAAATCAAAAACAAAACAGTACCTAGCCTCAAAGAATTGGAATTTTTCTCGTTTTCTATTGAGATCATGAGTATACTGATAGGTAGCACAGTGGAAGGGTCAGAAATCAGGAAGACTCTTTATTAGCTCAGACTCAGACACTTTATTAGCTGTGTGAGCCTGGTTAAGTTCCTCATCTATAAAATGAACTGGAGAAGGAATCCAAACGACTTTAGTTATCTGCCAAGAAAACCCTAAATGGGATCAAGAAGAGGCAGACATAATTAAAACAACAAAACAAATAACAATTGTTACTGCACACACCTGACAGGTGACCAACTATTGTCTTTTTCTTTTTCTCCCGCCTCCCGCCCCAGGCAATTGGGGTTAAGTGACTTGCCCAGGGTCACACAGCCAGGACCTGTTAAATGTCTGAGGTCACATTTGAACTCAGGTCATCCTGACTTCAGGGCTGGTGCTCTATCCACTGCACCATCTAGCTGCCCCCTCCCCCACCCCCACTCCCCCAATTCCCCATCCCCCCGTGGTTTTTTTCAATCATACATTTCTTGATAACATCTGTAATTCCACTTCATCTAAGTATATCTTTGTAATTCATTGTGGTCTGCTCATACCTATGATATGTCTTTCTATTGACCTTTAGATGAAGTTGTTCAGTCATTTCAGTTTATCTGACTCTTCAGGACCCCCATTTGGAGTTTTTTTTGGCAGAAACACTAGAGTGGTTTGCCATTTCTTCTCTAGACCATTTTACAGATGAGGAAACTGAGGCAAGCAGGGTAAAGTGATTTGCCCAGGGTCACACAGTATCCGAGGCTGAAATTGAACTCAGGTCTCCCTGACTCCAGACCTGGTGCTCTATGTGTTAAGTCACCTAACTAATTCTTTGGAGATTATAATGTTCACGTCTTAGTTATATGTCAACAAAAAAAGATGCTAAAAAGATACGTCTTTGTCTTAAGAGAAACTCAGGGTCATTAAAAGAACTTTATATGCTTTCTGAAGGATTTTCTAGTTTGTTCTTTTGCTCAATCCTGGTCCCAACCTATTATTCATTTGCAGTTTGTCCAAAAATATATATTGAGAGGCAGAATGGCAAGTAGAAATAATATGTGAATTCAAATCCTGGCTCACCAGATTACTACCTACATGATCTTGTCAACATTGCTTAACTTCCAGACTTGAGAGAATGAAAGATTTAGACCAGGCAACCTTGAAGTTACTTTTCATCTCTACAGGTTGTCCATTCAACTGAATATCAAGGTCTAGACAATATGCCTTTTTCATCTACTTGGGTTTTTTTTTGTGTAGATAATTAAGCTAAACTACCAAACTAACAGATTTTACAAAAGTAGAGCACTAAAAAACAAATTATGTGATTTGTTAGTGATGTATAATTTTTTGCTGAATGAATCCTATACTCATCCTACCAATGCCTAATTATAGGGCCCAGCTTTAATACTGTTCTGCATAAATTGGGCAAGTTAACTGACTTTAAATGCCTCAAGTTCATTCCTGATGATAATGCAATAAGAATCCACGTCCTTCATCATAGGAGAAGAATTTTAGAGACTGCAGAGGGTATTTAGAAATACATATTTTTACAGATGGGAAAACTAAGTTCCAAAAAAATGAAATGATTTGTCTACATTCACACTGATAATTAAGTGGTATAACTGTTGCTAGAACATAGGTCTCCTACTTCTACTATTAATTCCACTAAAATAGCGTATCTAAATTTTTAAAAGAAAAATCCAAAGAAATTATATGACAATTTCTCTAATTCTGAACCAGCCCCTACCCCCACACACAAAGTAACAAAGTAGTGTAGGTTATTAACCAGGAAAAAGCAAGTAAACATGTGATTGAATTCCACCTCTACTGAAGGATTTCAAATACTTTGGTTATGTGTGTGTGAGATTCATAATGTACACATGAACTCCTTTAAAAAGAATTATTAACCAGTCTGCCCTGAAGTGCAAGCAGAGAAGTAAGAAACAAAGACTGGCACTGAAAACTTTTTTTTTTTTTAAATCTGTCACTACTTGTATATTCTCCACACTCTACACAACTATGGCCACTTTTTCTGAGGAGTAGAAAAGGCCTGAAAGTGAAGAGAAAGCTTTAGGAGGCAAGAAGTGAATTATTTAAACCAATTATGGAAAAATGCAAACTTTCTTTTCCTTACACAGGGCAGATTCTAATCTTCAATATAACTTGAGTGTCTGCTATGCACTTTACTATGTAATTAATGTCTAAAGAGTGATACTGAAAATTCATGACTGTCAGATATTTCAGTGGGGGTGGGGCAGGGAAGGGAAAGAGACTAGGCACATGCATGTGGCTAAAATGACTCATACCTAAGAATTTTATGATCTTCTGAGTTGAGATTCCTAGGAAGCACAATTACTCTGGCCCATAAGCAAGTTTGCATCCAATTGGCTAGCTGTGGAACTAGGCTTTGGGCATGGAAAGTGCCTACCATATCAATCAATAGACAAGCATTCTAGTAAGTTTTATATATACCTACTAAGTATCACTCACATGCAATGCTTGTTGAGGAACTAGAAGAAAACAACTACAAAACACTACACAAATAAGGGCAGATTTAAATGACTGGAGAAATTTAAATGACTTGGTTATTTATTAATATATCATATCACATAGTATGTTGCACTGCATTATATTAAATGAAATTATTTCAATGTTCTATATGATAAAATGATATCAATGACCTTTCATCAGAAGATAAATTCATTATCAGGAAGCATTCATGGTTCTACTCTAGAAACAATCCCTCTCATCAAGCAATTTACATTCTAATGGGAGAATATTAAAAGGCATGTTCCACCCTCTAATAATCCCCCTAGACTCTGAATTTCAGGAACCTAGCATCCTCATTTTACTCAAGTCATTTTCTTCTTTATCCATGCTTGAATAATTTTTCAATCCTTAATCCTTTAACTTCCTTTAACACACCAAACTTTCACCTCTTAGAATCTTTAGCTTCCTTCAGTTTTCTTCTTTCATCTCCAACTTCAGACCATTCCTGAAGAACATACCTGTTCAGTGAATAAAATGGTGGGCTAGGCTTAAGCAGGTCCCACCTTACATACATACATAATAACTGTGTGACCCAGATTACTTATCTACTTAAATTTCAATTTACTCATCTGTAAAATAAAAGATTTTGAATTGATAAATCAAAGGTTCCCTTCCTAAAAGGATCCAGAAGATTTCCACTTTTCTCTCCTCTTCCTCAAATCAGTAACAATTTACTAAGTTCTGGCTATGTTCTAAGCACTGAGGATACCAAGCCAAAACAGCTCTTGCCCTTAAAGAATTTACATTCTACTAGGGGGAAACATGGACTACACAGTTAATATAAAGTTATAAATTCAAAGTAATAAAGCAATTTTCTGGCATGAGGGAGATTATTGGAAGGGGATCATCAAAGTCGGCTTGGAGGAACTGGCATTTGAATCGAGGGTGGAAGGGAGCTAGGGAATTCAATTGATAGAGTTAAGGAAGGAAAGCATTCCAGTTAGTTAGTTTGTACAAAGGATTCATGGAGCAGCAAGTTGATCATTTTGGCTGAAATAAAGATACATGAAAGAAAGCAAAGGTGAAATCATTCTAGAAAGAGAGACCAGGGCTAGATATGTAAGGGGTTCAAACAGAGTTCACATGTTATCCTAGACGTAAAAAAGATCTACTGAATCTTGAGCTATTGTGACATAAAGAAAAATTATGTATGACACAGAAATAGGGAAATTATGAAGATGGATGGGAGAAAAATAAAGAATTCTGCTTTGGACATTGTTTTGTGCTCCAAGAAAAACTTCTCCCCAATCACTCCAGAACCTGCCCTGGAGTCAGGGATTTCTGATTGTAAAGAGCTTCCCACATCTAGCTTATTCAGATGAACTATCTTAATGGCATCTTCTCCCACCCTCAAGATATCCTACTCTAACTTTCCACCTCCTCCAGGAACAATAATCATTCAATTCTACTACTCCTAAAAAGGATCTAACATCTAATTAAATGATGACCTCATTCATCATCCCTAAATCCTGGGTGGTGGGTAATAAACTGGACTTTCTGCTTCTTGAGGGGAGAGACTATTCTGCTTTTCTCTTGGATTTGCATATCCAGTGATTAACAAATGCTAGGTGCTGAATAAAATGCTTTCTCACTGGTTTATTCTGGCTGGCTGAGGTCCCGGAAAGGGCTCTCCAGAGAGAAAAGAAGATTGGATATGTAGATCTGGGAGTCTGCATATAGGTGATAATTGGCCCCTAAGGAGAGAAGAGTGCCCAGACTTTATCCACACACTGATTGAAGGATATGAATGATAATCCAGCAAAGGAAACTGAGAAAGAAACTTCAGACAAAAAGAACTAGAAGAGTGGAGATCTCTTGCAAACCCAGGGAAGAGAATATTCAGAAAGAGGTTAAAATGTTTCAAAAGCTGCAAAAAGATGAGGACTGAGAAAAGGCTGTGAGATTTAGCAGATAAAAGACTGGCAGTATACCTTAAAAAGAGCAATTTTAGTGGAGGTGGGTGATAATCTGAAATTATATTACATCTATTTATTTGTGTAATTATAATATCTCCTGGTAGAATGTAAATTCCTTAAAGTCAAGGATTATTTTCTTACTTATCCTTACATCTCTGGTGCCCAAAAGTAGATCCCTAATAAACATTTGTTGAGCTGAATTTAAATTCACCAATGATAAATTTCTTTGATGTCATTCACTCATCCAGAATATTTATTGAGTACCTACTATGTAATAGCTGTACTCTAAAGAACAGGATATAAACTTTCTGCTTTAAAGGTGAATGGGGATTTGGGGGAGGGTTGGATGAAGGTAGATTAATGTCAGTCTCATAACTTCAAGAGCTTTGAATAGCTTGGGAAAGGCTGGAAAGGTCCTGGAAGGGGATGGTCCTCTCCTTCCCTTTATCAAATTTAATCCATTTTTTTACACCTCTAATTTCACAGTGATGAAAGCTTTTAAGTGAATTCCTGCAACCAGAACCAGGAAGCTAAAGAACTGCCCTTAAATCTAGAAAGGAAAGTCCAAGTAAGGGAAACCACACCCTGAGGGGGCATGACAATACCTTCTGGAATGCAATGCCCACACTGGAGGCTGGCTTACGTACATTCCCTCAGAAGAATTCTGATAAATCAGTATTGATAACATGAGATTCAGAAACACAGTTATAAACCACTATCCATACTTCCTGGACAAACAGGCTTTCTCAAAAGACTCTCTTTCTCCTAGATCTGTTAATCTAGGATATACTTTGGAAGGAAGACAGTGAAACTGGAGAAGTAGATTTTTACAAAACCTAGTATAAATTTCCCAAGGTACCAGGCTCAATAAGTACTATTTTCAAGAAGCCCAAATCTTTGCACACACACCCCCCTCCTTAATCAATCAATGAGTCAACAAGCATTTATTAAGCCCCTATACATGCCAGGTACAGCATAAAGGAGATAAAAATACAAAGTATACAACAAATCCTATTTATATTCAAGTGAGAAGAGAAGGGTCCTTAATTGCTTTTGTGGGCTCCAACTCCCTCGATACCTTCTCAAGCTCTGAAAAGCAATGGTAGGAGACCTAGCAGAAATGCAGAGGAAGTAGAATTCTTTTAGTGATCCAAATACTTCCCTCCTCCCTAAGGAATGTAGAACTCCTCGTAAGAACCCTTTTCTTTTTTAAGCCTTTTAAAAGTTTTTCATTGCCCTATGTCAAAAATGATAATATTTGTACCTCAGAGATCCAGTAAAGAATCTACCTTACAGTGAATACAATGAATCCATTCGGATTATTACTTAGAACTGGGAAGGAGGGTCCTTAAAGATCATTCAGTACAATTCTCATTTTAAGGCTGAAGATAGAGCATCTAGGACAGCTGGCACTGAGGATACAGCTCAGGCCTGGAATCAAGAAGACATTTTTCAGAGTTCAAATGTGGCAAATACTTGCTACCTGAATCTCTTAATCCTGTTTGCTTCACTCCAAAATCTTTGCCAAGAAAACCCCAAATGGGGTCAAAAGAGTAAACTGAACAACCCAGAGCCTCCCAAGAACCTAGATGAAGGAAATATAAAGGTAGGATAAGTAGGGCTGGAAAGTTAAAAATTCCTAACTCTTCTCCCAGGCCCCTCCTTAGTAAGGGAAATTGCAAAGCTCTGTGAGCTATTCTTTTCTAACTTTCTCACAGTTTAGCAGTAAGAGTGAAAAAAGGTCAAGGGATAAATTTCCTTCTCATTCCCCTCTAGGTAATGTGGAGTCCCTACCCTAGAAATGGAGAAAGATGGAATAATTCAACTGAAACTATAGAAATACCCAGACCACAACTTATTTTTGCTTTCTATAAAAGCACTTAACAAGGAGTTCAGTGAATCTCAGCTCTGAGTTTGTGCCTTGCCACTGTAGTATAAAAACTGTAAACACCTTTAAACCTAGGACACATTCTTAACTAAATTTGTTATTTCTGAGTACAATTCTTTGCAAACAATAATAACAAACATTTCTGTAGTTTTTTAAGGTTTAATACTTATGAAACATTTTACCCAGAACAGCTCTGTAAGATAGGTAGTAGATTTATTATCCCCATCTTAAAGATGAGAAAACTGAGTCTTAAAAGAGTAAAGTGATTTGTCCAGTCACACCGTTAGTACACAACAAAACTACCTAACTTCAAATTTGGCATTCTTTTCACTCCAGAATCATCTTCAGTAAACCCTACATTAGGATTTGTTGAATCAAGTACAACTTACTCTAGGGACCTTTTTCTGGGGTTTGGGAACTTGCATTGTGGGAGATATTTCCAGAAGCTTCCATTTTTCTTTCCCCCCAAGATGAGAATTAAAGGTCAATTTGTTGGTGAAAATTTAGTACTATTCTTGCCAGGGAAATTTAGAAGATAATGGAAATTTCTGTCCTTAAGGGACATTACCTGGATGGTCCACCATAGAAAACTAAATGGGAAAGGGGTCTGGTTGATTAATATCTTAAAGTAGCATTTTTAAAACACCAGAAAAGGAACTGAGGTTAGGCTGGGAGGAAAACAGCATGGCAGGTTCAAAAATTAGGTCAAAAGAACCTAAATTCGAGTACTGAGGGTCTTCCAAGCCAGTCAAGTATGGAGTAAGGCCCTGCGACTAGCTGTGTGTGGCCATCAAAGAACTAGTCCATCTGGGGGGAAAAAGGCTCATGCCCAGAGGCTGAATTGGGGATGAAAAGGCAGCTTTTGAATCATCAAATACGGGGGTGGAAACGGGGAGGACAGTGGAGATTCATTTCAGGTTCATTAAGAAGGGTATGTCTGTCAAAAATTATGCCTTAAATTAAAAAGGGAGGATAGGTGAGGGTTAAGGTTCCTAGGAGCCAGGAGACTGTTGCCTAAGAGTGGTACCAGCGGAGCGAAAACTTGAGCTGATAACTAGGTGCCCCAAACCTGGCTTTGCCAAGGGCAAACCGAAGTCTCGCCTTGGGCCAATTCTCGAGGAAGCCGAAGCTTCAGCACGACGGATTACTAACGGCAGACATTTATGCAGCGCTTTAGGATTCGTTAAGCGCCTTACGGGCATTTCGGTCCAGTGCTCTCCCCAAACAAGCCTCTAGCACCGGCCTCGGAGTAACAGGTGCTCGTTAGCAAACACCCCAAAATCCCCGCCCGCAGTAGACCAGGAGCTCTCGCCTCGAGCCTGGACGGCCGGGGAAAGGGGAAGGGGAGCACACCCAGAGGGCAGGCAGCTCTGCGGCCGCAGTCCCCACAAACCTCCTCCAGGTGCGCTCTCGCTTCCGGCCCAGACCCCCGCCCTTCCCCCGAGCTCTCACTTCTGCAGCGGAAACTCCAGCAGCCACGCATGCGCTCTACTTCCCTCCTCAACAGAGGTCTAAGGAGGGGTTGAATGGGGAAGGGGTGGAGACCGCCCCCGCTCTTCAGGTGCTCTTCAGGGCGTCTCTAGGCGGGGTGCGGGGGTGGGAGGAGCGCGTGACGTTCTCCCTCCCTCTTCTTTCCTTCCTTTCCCTTCCTCTCCATTCCATTCAAGTAGTAGAGCTTATCGGTTGTAGATACCAGCTTCGGTCCCTGGGCGGGCAAGAAGAATCTGACGCTTCTCTTTTACTTCTCCTTGGCCTCTTCTCCCGGGTCGTTCCCTAGGTGAGCGCGCGCACCGCAGTCGTGGCGTCTCCCCGCCCCGCCCCTCACCCCCAGATAACTGCAGGTGTGTGAGGGGTGCGCGCGAACGCGGGCTGGATCGAGCCAGTGGAGAGTGAAGAGTAAGCGCTCTCCACTGCCCCCTCCCCCTCCCCGAATCGTCTGAGCCATCTCAGCCCAGAATCAGGCGCTGCAGCCGCCGTCTCAGCCCCTGGAAGTCAGAGAGGGAGAAGCCGCTGTCACCACTACAGCAGGTGGTTTGTGCGCGACGCAGGCCGGAGGCGCTCCCTCTTTTCGTCCCCTTGATCCGGGAGAAGAAGACGTCTTGGGCAGACGGGCAGCAGGCCGGATAGACAATCCGCTCTCCCCCTTCCCCCGCGCTCACCATGAACCGGGCTCACCGGCACGGCGCGGGCAGCGGCTGCCTGGGCACCATGGAAGTGAAGAGCAAGGTGGGTGCGGGGCCCGGGGGCAAACGGGGCGGAGAGAGGGCGAGGGATGGTGGCGCTGATCCGGGGTGGGCGCGTGTGCTATCCCCGAACGTCGCCGAGTGAGCATTCGCGGGACATCTTGAAGGGCGGCCCGGGCTGTGGGGTCTGGATGCGTGCCTGCGCCTCGCCTGCCCCGGAGCCTGGGGAGGATCGAGTGCTGCCCCCCCCCATGCTTAACCAGCATTCCTTTCCTCCCCACCCCCTACCCCTACGTGCAGGTGAGTGTCGGAAGGAGATATTACACCGGAGTAAAGAGTTAGATGGAAGGGGAAACTGGATTGGTTTGAGCTGTAGGAGTTGTGCTTTTTCCCCCTACATTAGCCCGGGGAATGGAAAATTTACTTCACCAAATTAGATTTGCAAATACGGTCTTACTCTGCTTATGATCCTGTTATCTATTTACTCTTTGAACATAATAACTACAACAGAATTTTAAAATTCATCAATACTTCTTCACTATGTAACTTCGATCTGAAGAGGGAACACAAAAGAAACAAAATCTAAACACAGAGACGTGAAATTTAACCATTTACAAGGCAGTATATGAGCCACGAACCAGTTAATTAGATATTGCCCGAGTGCCTGAGTAGTGGAGATAAGACTAAGCCTTAAGAGTAAAGGTGTGTGATCCAGGGTATGGTGGGGAAGGTTTTCTTAAATTTAACTGGATTTGGAGAAGATGGATATCCATAAAGAATATTAAATTTCCAGTGAAACCTCCCTTTAAATTCAGATATTAACCAGATGAAACCTTATAGACCTTTTTCCCTCTTATTTCCCCACCCCACCTACGCTTTGGAGTCTGAGGCCCAGAGATCTGTATAAGATCACTTAGCTGATTTAGGCTTTGGGAGATGTAAATAGAAGACACAGTCTGAAGTTTATATACAATAAAGCAGGGGAATCAAAACATCTGAAGAACCATGAAAGTAGCTACAAAATAATATATCAACTGCAACAATATTATGTAATTGAATTCATGAGTACTAAAGGTTTGCTGAGTAAGAGTAGTGATCCGTGGAATGAAGGTACCAAGGAAAAATTTAAAGAATATAATCTTCCTCTCCATCCTTCATGAAATTCTCAATGCAAATATGATTTAAAATAAATCTTGGTAGTGCTATTATAGTAATGAGTCCATGTGTAAGATGATTAAGATGGCATGCTGAAGTTCTGTCACCAGATGTGGTTTTATGGGAGCTTGAAGTTAACCAAAAAAAAAAAAAATTCTCAAATATGACCTGGTCTCAGAATCAGGTACTGATATCTACTTAGCCAGCTGATTTTAAAGTTTTTTTTTTTTTTAAGATGAAATTATAAATTGATTCTAAAGCATACAATTATGAGCATTGGTTATGGTACCTTGCATAGGGGTCCTCAGTATAGGTTGAAATATTGTATTCTCTAGGAGTAGGCTTTAAGAGATTTTCCTCTTTTCTGTCAGTTGATTTAAAATTTTCACAGTTAAACCATTTTTATGTGGCATATTTGATATGTTAAAGTTTTTATAAACTTTTACTTAGCCATTGGAAGAGTTCAATTTGAGATAATTTAAGATAAGTTTTGTTATAAAGAGCTGTTTTTTATAGACTGTGAAGATAGTCTGTTCTTATTTTCTTAGCTCATGATAGGAAGACATATTTGTTCATATTAATTTCTAAGTAAATTAGAATGTTTTGTTTCAATATATTATTTCTAAGGTCCCTTCTGGAGCTTGGACACTTTAAACAATAGTGTTTTTTCACATTGCTTTATTAATGCCACAACTTTTGTGTAATGGCTCTGAATTTTATTGTACTGTGCCATAATCTTGCTATTGATTTGTAGAAATCAGTATTACTTGGTTTTGAATTGACCCTGAACATGTAGAAAAGAGTGGGTATTTCTTTCCATTTGAAATGTATTTTTTGTGTGTGTGTGTGTAGTAGATTTACCTGTTTAATTATCTCTTGAAGTGAGAATTTTCACAGCCAGTTATCACTGTGGTGTACTTGATTGATTCTTCCAGTTATAGACCTTCCTGATTTGATTGTCTTTTTGGGGGCTAATCTTATAATTGGTTATCCCATGACTATGGAAGAAGTTTGCATCCAGACAGACTTGCTGAATGATAGGAGTAAGCTAATGGAAAACTGATACTAATAGTTCTAATAGTGAATAATTCTCTTGAACCTAAGTTGATTTTGTCTTTTTTGTCCTTATCCTTGTGTTTTCTTCAGAGTGTGAAAAGTTCCTTTAAATCCTATTGTGTTGTTGTAAAAGGCATATAACACTATCTTTATTCAGAACACTTTTTTTGCCAAAAATTATAAATCAGCATTTACCAAAGGTGACAAACTACAGTAAAGTCATTAAAATTTCCCATTGCCTTAAAGTAGCTATCCTTTTCATATTAAGGGAAGAAATATCTCAAAGTGAACTTATATAACAAATGTTTAGCAGTGACTTAAAATGTTAAGCTATTAAATATAAAAAAATTTAGTAAATAATGGTAGTGCTATTGAGAAATCCATCTGGCAAAGACTGTTGAGAAAACAATGTTCAGTTTTCTCTTTGTTACTAATAAACATTAAATTTTGATAACATCAGAGTAATTAAAATAAGAAACTGACTTTCAATGTCATAGGACTCAACACTGATATGAAGGGTGTTTTCTGTTGAGTTTTATTTACTTTGTAATGTTTAGGTGTAACTAAAATTAGAGATAGCAGTAGGTATGAATCACCTTATTTTCTTGACAAATGGAGTATGTTTATATTTCAGAAATTTTAATTCATTGCTTATTAAAACTGGGGGGGGGGGGAGATCTGCGTCTGGATTTTCTAATACTGATTGCAAGTAAGGTATTTAGCTGTATAGAAGTTCCAAAAGTTGTGCTGTAAATATCTCCAAAAAAGTTTAAAAAGTTGGCAATTGTAAGCCTCTACACATACAAAATCGGGGATTAGAGATTTAATAGTATTTTCCTTAATTAAGTGATGGGTAATTCAAGTACTTGGTAGATAAGGAATGATTGAATAAAGTTCTGGTTAGGCTAATTTTTAAAGGTAAATTAGAAACTAAGGTATTTTGATATCTGTTACCTTATTTTTAGCATTTAGGGAGAAGTTTGCAGAAAAACTGTATAACAGACCTGGGAATAGAAGATGGCCAAAAATGGTTGTGTGTGAAGTATGCATTTCCCTGAGTTGTCAAGAAAGGCTTATTTGAAGTGTTCAATGAAGATGCTTGTATTATCACAACTATTTCTTAAACTCTCTTATTCCAAAGAACTCAAAGATCTTTTTTGTGCATTTTGTAATAATCTACACAATATTCTAATGCAATCAATACATAGCATTTTTATTAGATTTTATAGAAAACTTTCTTATATAATTTAATTTGGGTTTTTAATTTTTATGTTGCTGTTATATTTATGATCACTTGCTGGAAAATATTGTTCAGTTATGGGTTGTCCTAGATGCTTTCTGAGTTCACTTCTAACTCAAGTTTTTCTGATTTAATATTACTTTGACTTTGTATTTTTTTTCTATTATGCTTACTTTGTTAGGGTGCAATTAAAAAAAATGTAGTTTTCAGAATAGGACTTCAGTTCCTTTTAGGGAAAGGAATAAATATTACTGTAGTGCCCACCATTTGGCAAGCACTGCACTAAGTAGTTTTTTTTTTGTTGTTTGTTTTTTTTTTTAACAAATTATCTCATTTGACAATTACAGTAACATTTTGACAATGATGATGTATTCTCATCATTGAGGAAACTGAGGCAGAGATGTTAAAGTAAATTGGCCCACGGTCACAGAGTAAGGCTAGATTTGAATTTAGCTCTTCCCCATTTGAGCCCCAGCACTCTATCTACTGAACTACTTAACCTTCCTCACTTAACAGTCAGATATGTTGTTGAGAACATGCCAAACCACAAATAATCAGTGAGTGTCTTTGGTTTATTGCCTGCATTTGGCCCAAAGGGTAATAGAAAGTAATAGAGGCAACATTTCATCTAATGTACTGATGAGATTTCATCTTCTGTTTATCAATTTACCCTTTCCTTTGATCTTACTGGCAAGGATTAGTAATATAAACTTTCTTTCTCATTGGGAGTGCCATACGGTGGGTTTTTGTAAACTGGGTCAGTGTAGTACACTATGGTAGATTTTTTCGACCACATTGGAAAGGCTTGCTGAGCTTTTATCCACAGAGGAGTAGCTTAGTTAGGTTTGAAAGACTCATTCTCAGGTTGGACAGGAGTAGTGCTTAGCTGAATGCAGTGAGAACAGTATTGGTCTGAAGCCCTGGGTTTTTAATTCTTGACTTTGGGCAGGTCATTTGGCCTTCCTGGGCATCATTCTCATTATTTGTAAAAAGAGGGAATTGGATTAAGTAACAGATCCAAATCTGATCCTTAATCATACAAAGGATCTGAAGAAAGTCCCTACTGTGAAAACATAAACCATTAAAACATTCAGTATTTTACATAATTTTTCAATAGCAACACTTTTCAAAGAAATTTCACATACATTTTTCACACATCAGCCCTATGAGATAACCGAGTTATAACTCCCGTTTCAGAGATGAATGAACAGGTTAAGTATAATGAATAGGATCACACAGCTGTGAAATTGTGGGGTTAGCACCTAACTTGGATTTAGAACTTGGGATTTGTTTTTTTTTTTTTCCTTCACAATACCTTACCAATTCGAAAATAACAATCCCTTTACTAATATATTTTTTAAATCTTGAGTTTTGTGTCACTTAAAATTGTATTAAGTTAAAACTATAGGATATTTTGGTGAGATTTTATGTATTTAACCCCAAAGCACCTGAGTATCTAGTTTGTAGTTACAAGTGTGTCATTTGCAGATGTTTATTACTTTTGCACCTATTTCTAGTGTATTTTTCCAGACTATTTGGAAAGCTTTTGAAAAGCAAAGTTTCTTTTCTTTTTTGCTAGGAATTGAAAAAAGGATTCTGTCAGTATAGAAACAAAGCTTCTTTTAACTAAGTTGGTGTTGAGAATGATTAGATTGGATAAAATTTTGTTCTTAGTACTGGCTTCTTGTAGTAGTTGTAGCAGCAGATCTTGTTTTAAGTCCTGAGGCAAGAACCCTATCCTTAGATAGTCAAATGATTCTGCCTAGGGCAGTGGTACTGTAACTTGTTCTAGCTGTTTAAAGTTTAGGGGGACAAAGACAATAACTGGTACCCAACCTTCTCAGAGGTGGGAATTATTGGATTTTAGAATTGGAAGGAACCTTAGAAATCATCTCTTCATGTTGCAGCCCAGGCGAGAAATGTGAAGGGACTCAGCAGGTGATGAGTGACTGGCAGAACTAGAATGTTGGAGGCCTCCTGCCTCAAATCAATGTTCTGTCCACTATACTATGGTGCTAATTATGTTTCTTTCCTTTGGTGAGGAAGGAACGTACATTATGAAAATCCTACGTTGTGATCCACAGTCCTCTCTCTGGGTGCAGATGGCTCTCTTCATCACAAGACCATTGGAACTGGCCTGAATCACCTTACAGTTGAAAAAAGTCATGTCCATCAGAATTGATCATCATGTAATCTTGCCGTTGCTGTGTACAATGTTTTCCTGATTCTACTCAAAAAGTAATTTATTATGTACATTTTGTTTATAGTTTGGAGCAGAATTTCGTCGATTTTCTCTGGAACGGTCTAAACCTGGAAAATTTGAAGAGTTTTATGGATTACTGCAGCATGTTCATAAGATACCCAATGTTGAAGTTTTAGTAGGCTATGCAGACATTCATGGAGACTTACTGCCTATAAATAATGATGATAACTATCATAAAGCTGTTTCAACAGCCAATCCGCTACTTAGGATTTTTATACAAAAAAAAGGTAAGTGTGACATGTCAAAAAAAACTTCTATTGCTATAATTAGAAATAAATGTTCTGTATGGTGCCTGACATAGAACAGATGGTTGATAACTATTGCTTGATTCTATTATCTTTCTTGCTGCTACTTATGTTTTACTATGTTTTATGCTACTTATGAACTTATAGGTTCAGAAATTATTGTTGGTTTTAAGCACTGGATTTTCTTGAAAGATTAAATTTATTTAGAAAATTTTCATTTCTATATTCTAATTTTAAGAAGTTGCTGATGTTTTAAGTGAAATTGGTTTGTACCACTAGGTGCAAAATTAAAATTCACTTTGTACTTCCTTCCACGAGTCTTTTCTCATCTATAAGAGGAGTTTGGACTAAATGATCTGAGATTTTTTTTCTAGCTTTAAATCCATGATCTATGATGGCTTATTGTATTTATTTTGCTTACTTTTTAAAAATAGAAAGGGTTTTTGCTTCTTAGAATCTTTTTGTTAACTGTGATTGGTGAGGGACAGGAAAATGATTCATAGGTTATTTCAGAGGTCAATAGTCTTTATTAGTTTTGCAAAAAAAGGATTTGAAATCATAGCATTTTTCTATATTAAACAAATTTTCCATTATCGATGCCTTTGTGGCACCACCTTTCAAAGAAAAAACTCTTTAATTTTCTTTCTTTCTTTCTTTCTTTCTTTCTTTCTTTCCTTCTTTCCTTCTTTCCTTCTTTCCTTCTTTCCTTCTTTC
>JAJPUD010004206.1:152586-181118 GCA_023553655.1 Myrmecobius fasciatus
TTCTTTCCTTCTTTCCTTCTTTCCTTCTTTCCTTCTTTCCTTCTTTCTTTCTTTCTTTCTTTCTTTCTTTCTTTCTTTCTTTCTTTCTTTCTTTCTTTCTTTCTTTCTTTCTTTCTTTCTTTCTTTCCTTCCTTCCTTCCTTCCTTCCTTCCTTCCTTCCTTCCTTCCTTCCTTCCTTCCTTCCTTCCTTCCTTCCTTCCTTCCTTCCTTCCTTTCTGTAATTGGGGTTAAGTGACTTGCCCAGGGTCACACAGCTAGGAAGTGTTAAGTGTCTGAGACCAGATTTGAACTCAGGTCCTCCTGACTTCAAGGCTGGTGCTCTATCTAGTATACCATCTAGCTGCCCCCAACTCTTTAATTTTCTTTGCCTGAGGATGTGGTGATTGAAGAAGTATGGGGAAACCAGCATATCAGGTTCAGCATCTTTATTAGAAAAGGAACAGTGGAAGAGAATAAGGATGCCACATATCAGTGGTGGAATGGAGTCAGTATCTATGTCACACCCATGTTCTGACACACTAAATCATAAGGCCTGGCATGACATTCTATTGCTAAACTTTGCTCTGCTTAAAGCTGTACTGGAGCATCAGAAATTTTCCCACACTTGTCAATTTAAATGTGTGCCTTGATTTTTCCAAAGGAGACTCTTCATGTAGTAGGAATTTCTAATAAATTTATAGTACTTTTCATAATACTCATTCAGCAGTAGAACATTGTTTTTTCAATAACCATATGATGATAAAAGTCAATACTTTATCTGAGGTTTATAGGAGCTGAATTAGAACACCATCTGTTTTTGTGTATTTAGTTCTGATCTTTCCTTTAACATAACATAACATAACATAACATAACATAACATAACATAACATAACATAACATAACATAACAGAGCTAACATCTGTTAAAAGAGTCTACCTTTCAGGGCATCTAGGTGGTGCAGTAGAGAGCGCACCAGCCCTGAAGTCAGGAGGATCTGAGTTCAAATGTGATCTCAGACACTTAACATTCCTTAGCTGTGTGACCCTGGGCAAGTCACTTAACCACAATTGCCTCAGTAAAAAGCAAAAAAAAAAAAAAAAAAGTATCTTTCTAAGTTCCTTTTAGGTATTTATCTCAACATTTCTCAGTATTACAAGGATTTATTAGTTTCTATAAAGATCATATCAAGACATCTATTTTTCTTATAGCTTTTTTTCATACCAGTTTCCTAAATGAACACTTTGTATATATTGTCGTTAGACAATTTGATTTTTATTGTCATTAAGAATTTTGATTTTTAGGGCCCCAATAGAAATAAGCAGTATTTTAATGGAAAAAAAATTCTGCTTACTAGAAAGTATTCTATTCTAGTTTGATGTGTTTTCTAGGAACTTAATGCAAATGGTGACTTCTGTCAAGGAAAAAGCATGATGAATTAGTCCATTTATAGTCATACATTATCACACCTTATTTAGATACTTTTCTTTTCAAGAGCCTAATGACTATTTATACAGCAGGTTATGTAAACATAACTGCGTACTATTTGGTCCAAAAAACAGTTTTAAATTTGCAAATCACATTCTACTGTCACTATCTTCCTTCTTAGTTGATAGTAAATGAAATTGTTTGCATAGACAGCAATTTCATATACCTTAGTAACAACTCGTTATATCATCTGCATTTTAAGTTGAGGTGTTTTTCTTAAGATAATACTGGTTATTCAAAGAAAAAAGATTCCCAAAGTATAAATCTATAATATAGCACAGGAATGTTGGGTTTTGTTTTGTTTTAAGGTTAGGAAACCTGTATCTTGAATCAGTTGTTTTTATTTATTTGATAACTTTTTGGGGCTTGAGGTTCAATTGAGTACCTGTTTTTCTTACTAAGACTGGTTTTAGTTGGCAGGAAATAACTGCATATTTCTGTTGCTCTTGCCAGGGAAACAACAGTTGTGTGCCCCCACCCCCAAAAAAAAAAGAAAAAAAAGGGGGAAGAGAAAATTAAAACTTGAAAGTGATTTTTCAAAGAAGATTCTCAGTCTTCTGTTTATTACTAGTTTTTTTTCTTTTGATCAGCTTCAAGAAAGATATCCTAATTAAACTTATAGAGGAACAGACTAGAAAATGGAATAGTTTTAAGTTTTGACTCTTTAAAAGAATATTTCAACTGTTCCTTCTTTTTGAAACTTTGACTGTTTGAAAGATCTCTTAAAAAGGTTATCATTTTCACTTCTTCCTCCCCTCCCCATCTCATTAAGAAAAGTGTTTTTGGTTTAGGAAGCTCCCTGAAAATAGGGACTGTCTTCTATTTTTATGCCATAGTTTATTTTATTGCCATAGTAGGTACCTAAGATATTAGTGTTATCTATACAGTGAAGTAATATCTTTTTTACTTAACAAGAATTTTTCATTATGCCATAGGAAAATTGTAATTTGATTAGAAATGGAATTAAATTAATGGTCTTTAGATATTTGGGCCCAGTTCTAATTTTTCTGATGCAAGGGAATTGTTATAAAATCTTTTCTTAGGAAGACAACCCCCAAATGTCCCAAAGTTATAGTAATATTCTTAGATCTAGACTTAGTTTTTTTAAATTTCTTATGATTTTTACTTGAGACATTTAAATTCTTGTTCTATTCCTAGCACTGGGTAAGCATTAGGAAAACACATTTTAAAGAGAAAATCATACACTATTATATATGATCATTGTTTAACTGACATGTAGCATTTAGGCTAATAAACCAACCATAGTGTTTGCCAAAGAATGGTATTAAAAATGATATTGTTGGAGCAGCTAGGTGGTGCGGTGGATAGAGCATCAGCCCTGAATTCAAGAGGACCTGAGTTCAAATTTGGCCTCAGACACTTAATACTTCCTAGCTGTGTGATCCTGGGCAAGTCACTTACCCCCACCCCCAATTGCCTCAACAACAACAAAAATATATATATGTGTGTATGTGTGTGTGTGTATATATATATATATATATACATATTAACATCATTAATTGATAATTCTAAAAACTAAAGTGTAGTTATACTTATATAGGTATAATCTAGGCTATGTAGAATTGTGAGTTTCTTGGTATCTTAGTAAAATTTAAGTATATAACTATCTTCATAGTCCTAGGACCCTAAGATGTAGAGCTGAAAATTAGGAACCTTATAAATCTCTTACATTCCCCTCTTTTTAATGAAAAAACTGAAGCTCAAGGGAAGAAACAGTTATCAACATCTTTGTCTTCTGCATTATTCAATTATATGTTCATTGAGTAGAAATATTTTTGCCTGGCTTTTCCTAATTGCCAGTAGCCCTTACTTCATGTTTCTTTGCAAGCAAGTATTCTTGTTTAAACTTTTAATGGAAAAAGTATAGTCTGTATTTTGATCTAGTATGTTATGTATTCGAGTAGATGTTTATTAAATCAGTTATTTCAAGGAACATATTTCACTAATTCTTATACTTTATGAATATTTACATATTTTTTAAAGTTCAAAAGTGTTCATAAGCAGAAAAAAATGTTTATGCAGTATACTATCTATAGACACAAAAGGCTGTGCTTTGTCTAATTTCTGTCTTTTCAATGACCACCCTTGTCTTGTACCTACCTATAACTATAGCACTTAATTAGTGCTTTGCAGTTTACCAAGCACTTTTCTTAACAATGTGAGATAAGTTCTAAATTAATTTGGTCAAGAGTTTTCAATTATTTTTCATAGCTTTTTTTAGTTTCAGACCATATGTATACAATTACATTCTGTTTGGACATTCACCTTTACACTTTAAACTAACACCCCGTATTATGGCTTTCTGCCAAAATATTTCTTTTCCCAGTAGCTGTAAACTGCTTAGCTAGCTGGAAGAACAAAGGTGTCTTTGTACTGGGGCATATTGCTTTTGAGAATTTAGTCAAGAATGTACAAATGAAGTTTAGCTGCATGGCCAAATTATGCAGATTAGTTTCTCTGGTTAAGCTTTCCATGAGTAGTTGTGAAGGAAAACAATTTTATTTTGTCCTAAATTTGTGTTGCTAGGGAATCTATATATTTTAGCATATTATGTTGACTTCACACATTATTTAAGAAAGAAATATTCTTAGAGAATTCAGTGAAACTTCTTAATTTTCTTATGTCAAGTTTTATAAGGAAAAGGTGTTGGTATATCTAGATATTTCTAAAAAGCCAATCTGCTTTTCAAGCAAACCCTTGTTTTCCACAAGAAAACATTGCCTATTTGAACTGTCTAAAATGGATCACTAAGGGTGATGGGAATACTGCTGCTTGTTAAGCATAATGTATTTGTGTAACCTAGACATCAGGAAAGTCCTTTCTTTATCCTTCGGTGCATATATATATAACATTTGCTAGTTCTTCCATATGTGAAATTATGACTAACTAAATTGTCAGCAACTTTTTTCCTTGTTTCTAATGTCTAAAAAGTTTTAACAATTTTTATTTTCAGAGGAGCTGAAAAAAGTGAGGAAATCTTTTACTGACAAATTTAGAGCTGGTACATATTTCATTTAATCCCACCATTCTAAATAAAATTTGAAAGCATAGTACTAGCTTGTTCAGTGTTGTTATTTTATCATTTTTTTTCCTACCTCTCAATGGTTATAGTTTTTTGTTTCTACCCAGTGTTTGAAGTGAAGTATGAATTATGAATGATATGTCTGCCTTCACCGGGGATGATTCTACACATCTAGCTTTAAGTGTTTCTCATTTCTTCCTAACAATAGCATCAAGTTTCCTCTTGGCACTAAAAATATTTTGCTTTATCTCATCTTTGATAGTTCTAAATTTTTTGTGAAAGTGATGTTTTAACACAGACAAGATAATCCGAAATACTTTAAAAAAAAACATGGTGTGAGTAATATTAGCTCAGCAAATACTTTAACTAAAAATGTATAGGCTTTTTATGTCCTAGAAAAGAAATTGAGATTTAAGTAACTGTTAAAATGCATTGGTCTTTCAATTAGCAAAATCAACTTAACCATTTTCTGTGTTTTGCTCCTATTAATATATGAAACTTCCCACAATAGGGCATGTGGAAATTAATGCTTTTAAAATAATTTAACCTCTGATCCAAATTAATTCAGAATCATAGCTAATTATACTTTTTTTTATCGCTGTTAATTTTGAGAGGATGTTTTATGAGTTACCTTGCTTATTTCTGGAAATATTTCTTTTGTCAAGTGCTTGGGTTTTTTTTGTTTTTGTTTTTTTAAGTGCTTGTATTAGTAAATGGAGTATTTGAATTGCTTTTGGCCCTCTTATATTTAATTTGTCCTTTATAAGAAATAGTTTTTATTTGGAGGCAACCAGAATTAAGTAGTTTGTCCAGGGTTGCACAGCTAGTATTCAGGTCCTCCTGACTTTAGGGCCAGTTCTCTATCTCTATCCACTGTACTCCCTGCCTGCCCCCAAGAAATAGTATGTTAGATAATAAAAACTAAGTTAGATAATAAAAAGCTAAGTGTGTAGCAACAAAAAAAGGGGCCCAGTGGAACAAAATCACAGGGGAACAATCAACTCCTGAAATATATAAATGACCAAGTAAACTATACTGAATTTCATCAGATTAATTACATTTTAAACCCTCATGTTTTCCCACCTGTCATAATCTAGAAGTATTCTGATTGTTCTCATTTTATGTGAGATTTAGTGAAATTTTGTGATGTTCTATATAGATTGAATCTTTTTTTTTTCTCTGTAATTCATAAATGGCATGCTAATTCATTCAAGTAAGAAAAAGAGAAAGAAAGAAGGGGAATAAATGGAGTTGAACCCAGTTGGAAAAAATATATTAGAAAAGACCATAAATCTGTGGTCCCTTTATGACTAGTGCTTAGAAAACTTTATGTAGCTTTATAAAGTCATACTAATTTTATTTGAGCTTAATTAATTTTATCCTCAACATAAAAATCAACCCCAAGATGGAAAATTTGTAGCTCCAAATACATATATTAAGAAAGAAATGGAACTCTGTTGCATATAGTAGACAATTGTGGTGTGTCTGTGTGATTTAATTTTGTAGAAGTCGTGGTGGTATTTCCTGATTATCACAAAAGAGGGCCATCTAGTGGTTTTTCTAGCATATTTTCATGACACTAGTACTAAATTATAAATTGAATAAAATCACTGATTGGTTGGCTTACAGATCCATGTTAGTATATTACTCTGCTCCATTACTGGCCCCATGTTATGTAATAGACTAATGGGATATTTTGATGATCTTTTTATATATGCTAATATTGATAATCAATGTTTTTGTTTCTGCTTTTGTTTTTTAAACAGAAGAAGCAGATTACAGTGCCTTTGGTACAGATACGCTAATAAAGAAGAAGAATGTCTTGACAAATGTATTACGTCCTGATTACCATAAAAAGAAACCAAACATAGTTATTAGTATGCCACAAGACTTTAGACCAGTATCTTCTATAATTGATGTGGATATTCTCCCAGAAACCCATCGAAGAGTTCGTCTTTACAAATATGGAACAGAAAAACCATTAGGTTTCTATATACGAGATGGTTCTAGTGTAAGAGTCACACCACATGGCCTAGAAAAAGTTCCAGGGATTTTCATATCCAGGCTTGTTCCAGGTGGTTTGGCTCAAAGTACTGGCTTACTTGCAGTTAATGATGAGGTTTTAGAAGTTAATGGAATAGAAGTTTCAGGAAAAAGTCTTGATCAAGTTACAGACATGATGATTGCAAACAGTCGTAACCTGATTATAACTGTACGACCTGCAAATCAGAGAAATAATGTTGTCAGGAATAGTCGGACTTCTGGCAGCTCAGGTCAGTCTACTGATAACAGTCTTGTCAGCTACTCACCACATATTGAAACAAATTTTGATCCAAAAGATGAAGAGAGTGATGAAGAAGATATAATTATTGAAGATAATGGAATGCCCCAGCAAATACCTAAAGCAGTTCCTATGGCTGAGAGTTTAGAATCACTAACACAAATTGAACTGAGTTTTGAGTCAGCACAGAATGGTTTTATTCCTAATGATGTGAGTTTACAGCAAACTAGTGGCATAGAGATGGAACATGAAACACATACTTCTGATCAAAAGCCATTAGAAGAAGATGGAACAATTATAACATTATGATATTTGTTGTCTGAATGGCTTCCTATAATGAAGGTGCCATAGAACTTTACATTTGGTATCTCTGTACCAGTATACATGCAAACAATAATGAAGCTTTAAAATGTTATCTTGCTCTTCTGGCTAATATAAAATAACCATTATGAATTGGAGGCAAATTTAAGACTAGAATTTAAGGAGCATTTGAAAATGAAATTGTATACTTCTGATATTCTGTCTATAAGAAATGCCATTATAGGAAAGGGGTACATTTTCAGTACTGCAAGATGATTAGATCATTTCCAGTTGAAGTGGTTGCATATTTAACCTGCCATGCAGAGTCCAGTAAAATTATTCTGTATTAATGCTGTTAGCTGCAGTCTTTTGATTCTACTGTGAAAGTGATTCCGCCCCCTCTTGGTACATTTAGGACCAGTTCTCTTCTCTTGGTTTACAGTATTTTATGACTTTGATTTCTTGCATTAGGCTTATTTTGCTAATTATAACACAGTGTTCTATGTTAACTTTCAAAGAAATCAAAATGATCAAGAGCTTTCAAAAATTGCATTATGAATTATGAAATATAGAAATGATTCCTGAATGCAGTGAAGTTGTAACTCACACCCTACTTTGTAATATTACTGACAAACTCATTCCATGTGGTTGTAACTTGGTGTCTTAAGAGGGAATCTTAAGATTATTTCTGTTGGTGTTGATGTACATTTGTGCCTTTTAATGTGAATTTTTATGAGTGTAATATGCACTTGGATTAAGAGAAGAGAACTACATATGTATAGGAGAAACTTGTGCACTTTTTTATAAAAAGGATTTTTGGTTTTCTTTAATGGTATTGATTTCTGGATTATGGAACGCTGCCTACATTTTAGGACAAACTATGCGTGGCAAACAGTATATTTGCATTAATTTTATGAGAGGATATTTATTGCTTTAACACAAGCATTCCAAGTAGAACTAGTAATGCTGCTAACTTTCATTCTTTGCTTAATTTTTTTTTTTTTTTGTATTTATAATTGTCATGTGCATGGACACTGTATATAGAACTTACAGGCTGTTATAAAGAGTGCATGTTTCTTTATACTTATAATCTAAGGGCATATTCTCCTAACTAATTATTTATTAATTAACTTTATGATGCAATTAGTGTGGATGCCTTTATAATGTATACTGTTTAAAATGAAAAATTAAATGACTCCATTTTGAAGGATTCATATATAGTAAAATTATGTGAAGAATGAAAGTATTGCTAAAATATTGAAAACACAAGATACATAAATGTATTTTGTTTATAGTACCACTAAACTAATACTGACTGCACAGCATTATGTAATACTAGGTTTTATATTCTAGTTCTTTTTAAATTCACTGGAGTTCTTCCATTTATATTCCACAGCAACTTTGGAATGGAATAATAATAAAAAAAATTAGCACATAGATTGTTCAATCATTTTATATGTTAAAATGGTGCAGGGTTTCAAGTTAAGCTTTTAAAATATAAACACTAGCCTTTCACATACTACCTCTTATTTTTTTATTTTACAAAGTTAATGTCTTTAAGCTTTTTTCTTGGAAAAATTCAGGACTTCATACAATTTTTAAACAATCCAAATTTAGTTTTATCAAAAAAAAACTTCCCAGTTTCCAGAAATGGAAAGTCAAAGCTGCTAGCACAACATTTTTTTTTAAACTAATTTTCTTGTTCAAGTATATAGAAAAACTTCAACCAGACTTCTGTAAATTAAAGATACAGCAATTGCAAAATTATTTGTTTAAGGATATCTTAAAAATTATTTCTTACTACATAATTCATTGGTAGTCTGAACAGAGATTACTTCAAGTGCATCTTATTAATACATAGCACACTGGATTTAGAATGAAATAAGTTTTCTAAAGTTATTTTTCTCCTATGATACTAAAAAAGATAAACTGAACTGTGAAATTCATGTTCTGGATCTTAAGAGTTTAGGACAAATGTTTTCATGAGCTGTCAACAAAAATAATATACTTTTGCAAATATTATGAATTTTTCTAATTAAATTTTACATGCTATGTGATTTTTATTTGAATGAAACTTGTGTAAACTATTAAATGTCAGTATTTTTACAACTTTAATATAAAATGTACATTGATATTTCACTAAATGAACTTTGATTTTTGAAAAATCAAATTAGTTTTAGTGGTATTTTTTATAAACATAATAAAATGACTTATATTAAGAATACTTGTTTATATAAATTTGTCACTGAATCAAAATGGTTATTGCAAAGTTTTCATCTTAATTATATTTTTGTTCTAAGCCTTCCCTTATAACAAAAGAATTTTTCTAAAAAGAAGCAGTTTAGCAAAACCAACATGAACACTTTCTTTTTTTTTTTTTTTTTTTTTTTTTTTTTGCTTTTTGCTGAGGCAATTGGGGTTAAGTGACTTGCCCAGGGTCACACAGCTAGGGAATGTTAAGTGTCTGAGATCAGATTTGAACTCAGGTCCTCCTGACTTCAGGGCTGGTGCTCTATCCACTGTGCTACCTAGCTGCCCCAACATGAACACTTTCTGATAATATTCTGCAGAAATATTTCATACTCATGATCCATCCCACCTCTGCAAAGAAGTGAAGTATATTTTCTCCATAGCCAAGCTTGGTCAATGTTCAGTTTTATTGTCTTTTGTTAGGCATATTTTTTTTCCAAGGCATTTGGGGTGGAATGATTTAACCATGGTTACAAAGCTGGTAAATGACTTGAGGCTAGATTTGAACTGTGGTCCTCCGAGTCCAGGACTGGCACTCAATTCACGGTGCTGCCTAGCTGCCCTCCATGTGCATTTTCCCTTGCATCTGTTTTGTCTTGTTATGCTTCTCTGAATTTTTCCTATTATGGTAACTTGAGGTTCCATTATATTCATGTGTAATAGGATGTGTTGGGGTTTTTTTTTGTTTTAAGTTATTTCCCAGTGTGCATTGATGGATATCTTTTTTGTTTCCAGTTATTTGCTGTCACAAAAAAAGATTCAACTATGAATATTAAGCTTTATATTGGGATTTTTCTCCTTTGGAACTTCAGGCAAATGTTTATGGAATCCTTGGATCAAAGGGAATAGATGGATGTTTAATGAACTACTTTGACATAATTCCAAATACTTTCTGGAATAATTAGACCCATTCACAGTTTCTAAGTATGGGGAATGATTTTTTTTTTTAATTTTTACTGAATACATCTTTTCAATTCTTAAAATTTAATAATGTTAGAACAACTCAGCTGGTATTCCCACATTTATTTCAGATGAGTTTACTATAAAGAAAAATATACGATACACCCAGGGAGAGAATTCTGTGGGATCTGAGTCTGGACCACAACATAGCATTTTCATACTCTCTATTGATGTTTGCTTGCATTATGTTTTCCTTCTCAGGTTTGTTTTTTTCCTTTCTGTACAGCAAGATAACTGTATATATATATATATATATATATGTATATGTATGTATATATATACGTATATATACATATTCAGTCATATATTTTAACATAATTAGTATGTATTAGACTTCCTGCTATCTAGGGGAAGGGGTAGGAGGTAGGAGGGAAAATTTTGTAACAGAAAGCTTTGCAAGGGTAAATGTTGAAAAATTACTTATGCATTATGTTTTGCAAATAAAAAGCTTTAATTAAAATATACGAACATATCTCTACCATAAAATTTGTCATCTCTAGAAAAATGGGGAGGAGCTTTCAGATTAATTGTAGGAGTAATGATGGCAATAATAGCATGCCTCATCTCTGTCAAATGAATACTTTTTTTCCAAGCTCTGCCTAACCTTCCCAAAGTGAATAGTTTTGAGACTGGTAGAATTATTTCATTGATAATTCTTTTAAAAGTAGTTTCATATGTTGCGTGTTAGTGCCTTATCTTTCAGGGCTTCAGTTTGTATGTATATTTCATTCCTTTTTAGAAGAATTTTGACTTTTTTTTTTTTTTAGCCTTTCTTCAGGGAATTCAGACATTAAAATTCTTGCAACCAAATACTTCTGGTAGCTTGAATGCATGTACCAAATTCTAGGGCAGGAATGGGGAATTTTTTTTTTTTTTTTTGCCAAGGGCCATTTGAATATTTTTAACATTCGTGGGGCATACAAAATTATCAACTTATAATAGAACTCAAGCAGTGAGAGGTTATACTTAGCTTTCAGCTGTCTACAGTTGCCTTAGCAATCTCATACAACCTATGGGTCTCAAAATCCCCACCCTTATTTTAGGATAAAAGATCTGGAACAAAAGAAATTTCCGTAAAAGGAAAAATTCTTTGGCAAGTCAAGTGTTTATCTAGAGCCAGGTACCCTTCTAGGTCCTGAAATAACAGAGACATGATTTAATGTTAAAGGAACAGAATGTGTTGAAGCACCAAACTGAGTGTACTTTTATCCATTAAGGCAAAATAAGTAGAGATAGGATGGAATTGTTTAACAAAGGGAAAGAAAAGGGAATAAGCATTTATTAAGCACCTACCATGAGCCAAGCACTGGACAGATACCTCATTTAGTTCTCACAACCCTGTGAAATAGATGCTATGAATCCCATTTTGTAGTTAAGATAACTGAGACAGATTAAGTGACTTACACAGCATCTCAACTTTTAAATGAATGAGTGGATTTGAACTCTGGTTTTCTGGCTCTAGATCTAATGCACTATTTGTTGCATTAACTTGTAAGTGTAATCTTTCTAGTATTAAGGTTCTGGCAAGTTCATATTTTTAATTAGTACATTTAGATTTGAAAACACGACATAGGTTCTCATTTTCAGTAATCCTGTGAGGTGTTGCCTCCTCTGTAAATTCTTCCCTGTTCTAAACTTCTGAACTGCCATAAACAGATGTTGAGCATCAGTTGTGTGTTGGATGTCTGGTTTTTGTACCACTAATGATAGTTTATGTGTATACATTTATTGTGCAGAGTACTTTTCCCCCATAACTAGCCTTCTGAGTACTACCATATCTTTTACAGTGAAAGCCCAGTTGTGAAATTCTGTCCAAAGTCACAGAGCTAAAAAATAATGAATGTGACCAGATATTACAGACAGTATTATAAAAATTTAATGCAAAGCTCAGGAACATATTACTGAGCTGTATGTAGTCTTTTTTTTTTTTTGCTTGTCAGTTTAGATGCACTGTTAAAAGGACTTTCTTCTCAATTATTGAGTTAATTGCTTACTTGAACACTTTGTTATCCTATAATTGGTAAAGTTGAATTCTCTTGAGTGATGAAACTTTAAAACTTTCCAGTTAATGAAGAGACAACTGGTGGCAAAATTAATAATTATGTGGTAGTAATTAACAGTTCATTAAATTAGAATAGATTTCTGGTAGTGAAACATTCTGAATTCCATTCATGCTGTTCCATAAAATTCAGTTGGTGATAGCTTGATTCTTGTCTTCAAGGTCAGTGTATACTATGGATAGTGATATGTTAGTGTTCTACCTGTTAATCTGAAGAAGATAATCATAGAAAATGGGGAAATGTTGACCACTTAATAGTATCTGAAAGCCATGAGCAATCTTAATTCAAATCAGCTAACCTTCACTGAAACTGAATCTCATCTGCAACACTAAAGAAATGGTATTTGTTCTGTCATTTTTTTATTTTTTTTTTCCAGTCATGCATGACCCTGTGATCCCATTTAGGATTTTCTTGACAAAGGTATTGGAATGGTTTGCTATTTCCTTCTCCAGCTCATTTTACAGATTCAGGAAGCAGGCAGAGTTAAGTGACTTGCCCAGGGTCACACAGTGTCAGGTCAGATATAAATTAAGGAAGGCAAAGTAGTACACTTTGGATGTTTAGCCTCTGCTTAAAATCTTCCATTTGAAAGGAAGCTTGTAACAAATAGATGAATATCATTATTGTCATAACTAACATTAATATAGTTCTTACTATGAGCCAGGAACTACATTAAACACTACAATGATCTAATCCTTATAATATTGTCTTGGGATGTAAGTACTACTATTAGCCTCACTTTTGCAGATTAAAAAAACTTGAAGCAAAGAATAAGTGATTTACCCAGGATCACAGTGTCTGAGGTCACATTTTAATTCTGATCTTCCTGACTCCAAGCCTAGCACTCTATCTCTAAATCAAAATTTGCTGCCTTGCAACTTTGACCCAAATCTCTGAGCCATCCAGAATCAATCTAGTAGCTCTATTACATGATAACATCTTAAATATTTGAAGATGGTAATTAGCTCTGTTCCCCAAAGTTTTTTGTAAACCAAAACATTCTCAATTCCTATAATTATCGTACCTCCTTATGTGATAGGATTTCAAGTTCCACAATCATCATACTTAAAGGATTTTAAAGAAATAATTTTGTTTAAAGTAACTTTGAAAATATACTGCTTCCCTATAATCTTTGGGTTTTTTTTTTTAAACAAAGTTATTTCTTTAAAATTCTTTAAACCAAAAAGGGCCACCCACAAAATCACAAAATCTGAGGGTTGGAAGGAACCTCAGTGGCCATCTAATCTAATCCAATCATGAAGGAATCCATGTTCTCTGTGCCATATCTGTCAATGACTAACAAGTGGTCTTATGGCTCCAGCCGAAAGACCTTCAAAGAAGGGTAAACCTAACCCTCCTAAGGCAGCTCTTTCTACTTTTGGATATCTATAATTGATGGGAAGTCTTTCCTGTCCTTAAGGCTAAATTTACTTCTTTAAAATTCTGTTCATTGCTTCTGTTTCTGCTACTTAATGTAGAAAGCAAGTCTATTTTGTCCTTTCAAACATTTGAGCAGAGCTGTTGTCTTACGACTTTCCTCTAGGCTAGAAACACACCTACTTTCTTCTAATTCTTATGTGAACTAAAGGTCTTCCACCCCCTCCCCCTCAACTTTCACCCCACCCTATTCCTATTCAATAAACTTCAGTAGCTCCTTATTACTTTCAGGATCAAAAGGTAAAATTCTGTTTGACTTTTAAAGACTTTCTTAATATGGCTTCTTCCTACCTTTTAAGTCTAATTATAGCTCACTTTCCCCCTTCATATACTCCTGTAGGGTCAATGATTTTCTTGTTCTTCCTCAAGAACATCACTCCATCTCCTGATTCTGGGTATTTTCAGTGGTTGTCTCCCATGGTTGGAATTCCTCTTCATGCACTCCTCTTGGCTTCCCCAGCTTCCCTTAAGTCTCATCTAATGTCCCAATTGCATAAAGCTTATCCTAGTCCTCCTTAAACTACAGTTCTTCTCTTAGATATAAATATAATATATCTCTTAGATATAAATTTATCACAGTTTATTACACACACTTTGTACATAGCTATTTGCATATTATCTTCTCCATTAGATAGAGTTCTTTGAAAAGAAGGACTGTTCTTCCCACCCCTCATCCCTTATAATCCCTAGTGCTTTCTTTTGTGCAGTGTCTGGCACATAGAAATTACTTTAATAAATGCTTGTTGATTGACAGTGATTGAATTCTGATTGCCCTCCTCTGAATACTCTTAACTTTATAAAGCCTTTCTTACACCAAGGTGCCCAGAACTCAACACAATACTCCAGATGAATTCTGATGATGACAATACAGTATGGTTATCACTTCCCTTATCACTTCCATATTCCTGGAAGCTAAGGCCCTCTTTAGGCTTGCTTTAGCTTTTTTGGTTGTCACTTTGCACTACCAACTCATTGAGCTTGTATTCACTAAGACCTCCAGATCCTTTTTTAAGCTACTACTTCTCCATGTCTCCCCCATCTTGTGACAATGTTTTTTTTTTTATTTGTTTGTTTTTGGTCTCCAGGTGCCAGACTTTACATTTCTTCCTGTGGAATTTCATCTTATTAGATTCAGCCTGTAAATATCCTTTTTGGATCCTTCAACATTTACCCTTGCAAAACTTTCTGTTCCAAATTTTTCCCTCCTTCCCTCCATCCCCTCCCCTAGATAGCAGGTATTAATACTATGTTAAAATATATGACAAATGCAATATATGTATAAATATTTATATAGTTGGGGCAGGTAGGTGGCGCAGTGGATAGAGCACCAGCCCTGAAGTCAGGAGGACCTGAGTTCAAATGTGATCTCAGCCACTTAACACTTCCTAGCTGTGTGACTCTGGGCAAGTCACTTAACCTCAGTTAAAAATATATATATATATATATATATATATATATATATATATATATTTATTTATTTATTTATTTATATAGTTATCTTGCTGCACAAGAAAAATCAGATCTAGGAAGAAAAAAAAACAACCTGAGGAAAACAAAATGCAAGTAAACATCAACAGAAGGCGTGAAAATGCTATGTTGTGATCCACACTCAGATCTCATAGGCCTCTCTCTGGGTGTATATGGCTTTCTTCATCACTTGAATCAGTTTTTTTAAGAGTGAAAGGTGACCACAGTTTTTGTGGTCTGTTATGTATGCAGTGTCCAGAGCTCTAGAGAAAGGGGCCAGCTCATTATAGGTTACTGGAAGGACAAGAAACAGAGTCCCATAAAATGGGCAGATACAGATGACTTAGGATCTACCCCCCTGAGGAAGACAGAGGACCTGTCATGATGAAATCACAGGTCAAAGTATCAAGTAATAACTTCTTGCTTCTGTTTCCTTCTGTCTTTCATGTCCCTGTCAGAGTTTCTTTTGATTTTAAAAAAATGTTGTAAGAGTATATATGTTTGGGTTCTGACTTTTTTATATTACTTTACACAAATCTTTTGTCACTTATATGGTACATCAGTATTCCATAACATTGATGGAATATGCCATGACAAAGTGGCTCCAGAACTAGCCACAAAGAATTGCCTTCAGGCCCTATCCCAGACACCGGCTTTGTTAGTTACTTAACCTCTCGATGCCTAAGGGAACTCTATACAACTATAGTGTCCCAGAAAAAGAGAACCTATCTGCATCATTAGAGGGAACTAATTGCCTCATCTGAGAGTTCTCTATGCTGATGAAATCACATGTCTAGTCAATTCACTAGCTCTACCATGATATATCATTATTTGGCCATTCTCCATTATTTAATACATGTATTGTTTCTTATTTGGGCTTTTGTTTTCTGGTTATTATAAATAAAGCTGCTATGACTTAAATATTTTTAAATTTTATTTTGAACTTAAATACATAAAGACAAAAAAGAGAACATTTCCATATACTCAGCACAACCTAAAAAGAGAATTCACTATAAAGCCATGAATTTACATTTCACATTATTTACTTTTTTCCCCCAAACCATATAAGTACTACTCATCATTTTCAAAGCTACTGTGCTTTATATGCTTCCTTATATTTTCTTTAATTTTCTGCTGTGCGTTCTTTATATTTTTCCTCCCCTACCTTTCCCAACCCATAGTTGGGAACCTATAGATGGCTACAAATATGTGTATGTATGTAATTTTGTATGTATGTATGTAAAATCATACTATATATACTTCTTTCTATTGGCTTTTAAGTGTCCCCACACTTTCCAATTCTTTGCCACCAAAAAGATAGCTGTTATAAATATTTTAGAACATATAGATTCTTATCCTTTTTCCCTAATCATCTTGGGAAACAGGCCTAATAGTGGAACTGCTGGGCCAAAGGGTTTGCCAAAGGCAGTTTAATAACTCTTTGGGCATAATTCCAGAATGCTGTCCAAAATGGTTGGATTAGTTTACTGCTATGATATTTTTTTTAACAGTTTATTCTCTTTTAATATAATTCTTAAGATATAATTCTAGTAATGGCTTCACTAAGTGAGTGCATTACCAGTTTTGTAGCTCTTATTGATATTGCTTATGAGGTAGTAAGATGTTATAGGAAAAGTATTGGACATAAAGTCATGAAAATGAGTACAAATCCTGCTTCTGACATCTGATAGCTATGGGACCTATGACAATCCCTTAATTTTTCTGAGCTATCAATACTTTTCTAAGACTTATTTTTAATAACAACAATGATAAGTATAACTAGCATTTATTGTATATATATTACATATAATGTACACTATATATAAAGCATAGTGCTTTAAACATTATAATATATGTGCAAAGCATTTGCAAATATCTCATTTGGTTCTTGCAACAACCTTGGGAGAAAGGTATTATTTGCATTTAACAGACAAAGAAACTGAGGCAAGGGGTAAGTTAGTAGGTGTCTAAGGCTGGATTTGAACTCAGGCCTTCTTGACTGGAGCCAATGCTCTATCTACTGCCCCACTAAGCTATTAAATAAATAATAGATTATGATCAATCAGTCACAGTCAACAAGCATTTACTAAGCACTTACTACTATGTGCCAGGCATGTGCGAAGTACTCGGGATACAAGGAAAGACAAAAATCATAGTTCTTACCCTCAGAGATTTCACATCTTTTTTTGTTTTTTTAAATAATAGCTTTTTATTTTTAAAATACATGCAGAGATAGTTTTCAACATTCACCCTTGCAAAACCTTGTGTTCCAAAATTTTCTCCCGCCTTCCCTTCACTCCCTCCCCTAGACAGCAAGTAATCCAATATATGTTAAACATGTATAATTCTTCTATACATATTTCCACATTTATCATGCTGCACAAGAAAAATTTGATCAAAAAAAATGAGAAAACAAAATGCAAGCAAACAACAAAAAAAGTGAAAAAACTATGTTGTGATCCACACTCAGTTCCCACAGTCCTCTCTCTGGGTGGCTCTCTTGATCACAAGTCTATTGGAATTGGCCTGAATCATCTCATTGTGAATGAGAGTCATGTCCATTAGAATTGATCATCACATAATCTTGCTGTTGCCGTGTACAATGATCTCCTGGTTCTGCTCATTTCACTTAGCATCAGTTCATGTATGTCTTTCCAGTCCTCTCTGAAATCATCTTGCTAATCATTTCTTATAGAATATTAATATTCCATTATATTCATAGAACATAACTTATTTAGCCATTTCCTAACTGATGGGCATTCACTCAGTTTCTAGTTTCTTGCCACTACAAAAAGGGCTGCCACAAACATTTTTGCACATGTGGAGCCTTTCCTTTTTTTTATGATCACTTTTGGAAACAGGCCCAGGAAAGACACTACTGGATTAAAGGGTATGGACAGTTTGATAGCCCTTTGGACATAATTCTAAATTGCTCTCCAAAATGGTTGGATCAATTCACAACTCCACCAACAATGTATTAGTGTCTCAATTTTCCCACATCCCCTTCACATTCATTACTGTCTTTTCCTGTTACCTTAGTCAATCTGAGAGGTATGTAGTGGTACCTCAGAGTTATCTTAATTTGTATTCTTCTGATCAATAGTGATTTAGAGCATTTTTTCCTATAACTAGAAATGGTTTTAATTTCTTCATCTGAAAATTGTTCATATCCTTTGACCATTTATCAGTTGAAGAATGGTTTATATTCTTAAACATTTGAGTCAGTTCTCTATATATTTTAGAAATGAGGCTTTATCAGAACCCTTGGATGTAAAGATTTTTTCCCCAGTTTTTCTGCTTCCCTTCTAATATTGCTTTCATTGGTTTTGTTTCTACAAAATCTTTTTAAAAATTTAGTATAATCAAAATTATCCATTTTGCATTTCATACTGTACTCTAGTTTTTTGGCCATAAATTCCTTCCTTCTTCACAGATCTGAGATCCTTTGTTCTTCTAATTTTCTTGTAATCTCATCCTCTACATCTAAACCATGAATCCATTCTGACCTTATCTTGGTATAGGCTGTTAGGTGCCTAGTTTCTGCTATGTTGTTTTACAATTTTCCCAGCAATATTTGTCAAATAGTGAATTTTTATCCCAGAAGCTGGAGTTTGGGGGTTTATCAAACACTAGATTATTATAGTCATTGACTATTGTGTCTTGTGAACCTAACCTATTCCACTGATCAACTCCTCTATTTCTTAGTACCAAGTGGTTTTGATGATTGCTGCTTTATAATACAGTTTTAGATCTGGTACAGCTAGGCCACCTTCATTTGCAATTTTTTTTCATTAATTCCATTTAAATTCTTGATCTTTTATTCTTCCAGATGAACTTTATTATTTCTTCTAGCTCTATAAAGTAGTTTCTTGGCACTTTGATTGATATGATACAGAATAAGTAGATTAATTTAGGTAGAGTTGTAATTTTTATTATATTAGCTCAGCCTACCCATGAGTACATGTTATTCTTTTTATATTATCTATAGTTATTTTAAATAGAATTTCTTTTTGTAACTTGCTGCTGGACTTTGTTGGTAAAATATAGAAATGCTAATGATTTATGTGGATTTATTTTGTATCTTGAAATTTTGCTGAAGTTGTTGTTTCTAGTAGTTTTTTAGTTGATTCTTTGGGATTCTCTAAATATACCATCATATCATCTGCAAAAAATGATAATTTGGTTTTCTTATTATCTACTCTAATTCCTTTAATTTCTTTTTTTTTCTCTTATTGCTAAAGCTAATATTTCTAATGCAATGTTGAATAGTAATGGTGAAAGTGGGCAAACTTGTTTCATCCCTGATCTTATTAGGAATGCTCCTAGTTTATTCTCATTACATATGATGCTTGCTAATGGCTTTAGATAAATGCCACTGATCATTTTAAGGAAAACTACATTTATTCTTATGCTCTTTGGTGTTTTGTTGTTGTTGTTGTTGTTTTAATAGGAATAGGTGTTGGATTTTGTCAATCCTTTTTCTGCGTAAGATTTCATATTGTATTGGAGAAAACAATATGCAAGAATCATTCATTCAAGATTATAGATCTGTATATTTATAGTGTAAATGGAAGTGGGGCACAGGCAAGGGGTGAGGGGAAGTAGTGGGTTGGGAAATGCCTCTCGAAGAAGAAGATGAAATTTGAACTAAGTCTTGATGGTAGAAATGGTAGAAGGAATAGATGAAAAGGGGGAGCATTCTATGTTCTGGCCAGTGAAGCTAGATCATAGAGTATGTGCAGGGCAAGGCAGGAAAGTGTCATTTCAGGAAGATCTATAAATGCCAGAGCATCATAATTTTTGATTTTGTAGGTAATAGGGAACCACTGGAGTCTATTAATTAATGGAACGACATAGTTAGATCATTGCTTCAGGAAAATCACTTTGGCAGCTAAGTGGAGGATGAATTAAAATAGGAGAAAAACTTGATGCATGAGGGCCAATTAGGAAGATATTGCAGTACAGTCGTAGAATAAGGGTGGTGCCCCACTGTCTTACTGCTCATTGCATTTTATTGTGTTTAATTCTTTATTAATTTGATAAATGAAATCTGAGTTTTAGAGAGTTTGTACAGTTTGGGGATTGATGTTTGCATTTCTTTCTTGGAGAAAATTAGTATGGGAGGTACCACTGTACAGGACAGAGATTACTGACTCTTACATCAGAAGACATGGGATCAATTCACATTCTAATATTTATTGCTTGTGTATTTTGAGCAAATCGTTTAAGCTCCCTAGGCCTTAGTTTCCTCATTTTTACAATGAGTTCTCTTCTATCTCTAGTTCTATGACCTTGTGTGTTCTCTGATCATTGGTATACTGGCTAATCTTAATTGTTCATAGTAGTTCTTTATAGCTTCTTTTTTTAAAATAGTATTTTATTTTTCCAATTACATGTAATGACAATTTTCAACACACAAAAATTTTAAATTCCAAATTTCTTTCTTCCTCTCTTCCCCCTCCCTAAAATAGTAAGCAATTTTATATAGTTTATATATGTACTATCATGTAAATGTAAACTTATCAGTCATGTTATGAAAGAAACTGACCAAAAGAAAAGAACAACAAAAAAAATTAGTAAAGAAAGTCAAAAATAGTATGCTTCAATCTGCATTCAAACTCCATCAGTTCTTTCTCTAGATGGTGAATGGTATTTTCCATCATGAGCCCTTTGGAATTGTCTTGAATCATTGTATTGCTGAAAAGTCATAAGTAATTCATAGTTGATCATCACACAATGTTGCTGTTACTATGTGCAATGTTCTTCTGGTTCTACTCATTTCACTTTGCATGTGTTCATCCTTATAGCTTCTTCATGTCAGACTTTAAAAATCAGATACATTTGCTTCAAAGACTTTTTGCTTAATTTTTTTTTTAGTTTTAAAATATGTAATTTTTAAAAAACTTACTATTTACATTTAGGATAAGAAGGAAAAGGGATGTATGGTGAGGGAGGGAAAAATCTACATTTTTAAAAATCAGATTTCTTGGTTAAGGGTTTGATAATTCAGCTACATGTAGAAACTAATAGAACTATAAAAGACAAAAAGTCATTCCCCAATGGATGCATGGTTTAAGAATATAAAAAAAGTGGCAGCTAGATGGTGCAGTAGGTAGAGCACTAGCCTTGAAGTCAGGAGGATCTGAGTTCAAATCTAGTCTCAGACACTTAACATTCCCTGGCTGTGTGACCCTGGGCAAGTCACTTAACCTCAATTGCCTCAGCAAAAAGCAAAAAAAAAAAAAAAAGAATACAAAGAAAGAGTTCTGAAAGGAAGTACTACAGATTATCAACCATATGAAAGAATGCTCCAAATCATTAGTAATGAGAAATGCAAATCAAAGCACTTTGAGGTTTTACCACACACCCTCTGTATACTTATATCTATAATGCATATTCTGATACATCCCTCTGAATATGATCCAGCTATTCTGGCTTCAATGTACATCACTACACCTATGGAGTCTGTGCCCTTCAGCTGCTATCCCCCATTTTTAGGATTTTCTTCTTCCTCACTTTGGTTTCCTGGCATTTCTGGCTTCCTTCAAAACTGTGCTCAAATCCCACCTTTTACAAGAAGCCTTTCCCACTCCCTAGCCTTACTTCCTTCTCCCCATCCCCTGTTAGTGTCTTCTCTTTGTAATTTCCTTTCCTTTTCACTGTTGTGTAGTCATTTTCAGTTGTGTCTGACTGTGACCCCATTTGGGATTTTCTTGGCAAAGGTACTGGAGTGGTTTACCATTTCCTTCTCTAGCTCATTTTATAGATAAGAAACTGAAGCAGAGTTACTTGCTCAGTCACACAGCTAATGTCTGAAAATTACCTTAAAAGATAATCTACTCCAACCTCCCATTTGATGAATTAGGCAATCAGGGCCCAGGGCAATTAAGCAACTTACTTGTCTATGGTCACATAAGCTAGAAAATGTCTGGGGACCAACTAGAATTCAGGACAAGTCTTCCTGACTCCAGGCCCAATATTCTATCCACTGTGCACTGCTCTCCATTTACACTACATATCTTTTAAATACATAGTAGTTTTAATTTTCCATTCCCCAATCAGAATGTGAATTTTTTGAAGCCAGAGGTTGTACCTTTCTTTATATGTCTGCTGCTTAGCTCAGTGCCTAGCATATAGTGAGTGCTTAATAAATGCTTGTTAAGATGACAAAGACAAAAATAATTTGTGCTGAAAGAGATGTGGAAAGATTAATGCAGTAATAAAATGCTAATGAATTCATGAATTAGTATCACTATTAGTACAAGTTGAAATTATGCACAAAAAGAGAGAGACTCTAAAATGTTCATTACCTTTGACTCAGGTATTTCACCACTAGGCATAAACCCCAAGTTAGTCACTGAAAAAAAAAAAGTCTCAGGTATGCAAAATGTTTATTGCAACTTTTTTTGGTAGAAGCAAAGAACTGAAATCAAAGTAAGTGCCCATTGGTTGAGAGAATAGTTAAACAAATTGTGGTTCATGAATGTAATATAATGTTAAAATTTTGTAGAAACAATGATGAATACAAAGAAGAATAGAAAGAGGTGGAACCAAGATGGAATAATAGCAGGGAGAAGTACAGACTAGTTCTGCCCTACAATTCCTACACACAGATCAAAAAACATGGGAGACCAAATCCTATTCAGGAAATCCAAGAAAAAATAAAAATAAGTCATTTTTCCAGCCTAAGTCAGCAAAGAGACATATAGAGAAATCTTTGGGTGATGGAGATCGGGTCTAGCCAAGAATCACTGCATGTAGTATTCCATCACAGTATGGGGAGTGGGAATGGGAAGTATGTATCAGGGAAAAAGTGGTCCCAGCCTACACAGAGGAAAATAAACTTGAGCAGAAATAAGTGCCAATTAGCAGTTCTATCACACATCTCATAATCAGTGATCCAAGACTAGCTGAGCAGGGGACTTGTGTCAAGGGATAGAGGTCCAAGGCAAACAATGGTCATAACTCTATGTGGTCTATTGAGCCAGGAGCAAGTATAGAAACAATCAGTGGCTTGCAAAACTTGAACCTCAGGAGCACAAGTTCCAGTCTCTATGCTTACCTGAAGTCTGAGACAGAACTATTAGGGCAGGAATCTAAGACAAATGGATAGTCTATAGTTGTGTCACTCTGAACTATCAGAGAGTTTCAATTGAGTAATAGTAGCTGATTTCAGAAACAGTCTACTGTAACTCCAAGTGGGGCAAACTTACAGATATGTTGCTCAGATCCATACCTGCATTAAGAATTTGCAAAGCTCACACCAGGTAGGCAGCAGTCAGACTTTGCTCTGGATCAGAACATTTTGGGAGCAGAATGAAAGCTTGTAGATCCTTATCTTTAGCTATCTCTGAGATATGGTATAAATGAATATTCAGTAACCACAAGAAAAAAGGATTCAAAAAGATACAAGCTCAATAGAGACATTCCCTCCAGAAATATGTAGAGCTTGGTTCCAATATGAAGTCCAAAGTTAGGAAATGGGCTCGAAGAATAAGCAAACAAACAGAATCATATCATAAAAAGTTATTATGATGACAGGATAATCAAGACAAAAATCCAGAGGACAGGAAAGCCATAAAGAAAAACATTTCTTACACAACATGAACTAGAAGTTCTAGAAGAGATGTCAAGAGTTCTGGGGGTTTTTAAGGGATAAGATATTTTTTATAAATGAGAGTGCCAGTAGAAAAAGTTGGAAAAGAAATGAGAGCTACAAAAGAAAGATTGAAAAATGATCTAATAGCTTGGCATGAGAGGTACAAACTTAAGCAACAAACACCCTGAAAATTAGAGTGAATTAAATAGAAGCTAATGTCTCTATAAGAAAACAAAATATTAAAACAAAATCAAAAGACCGAAAACATAGAAGAAAATGTAAGGTCTCTCAAAGTAAAAACAACTGATTGGGACAACAGATTGAAGAGAAATAAGAGAATCACTGACAATCTGAAGGTCATTCCCCTAAAAAGTAGCTACAAATATTATTTTTAAAAATAATAAAATAAAGCTGCCCAGAATTCTTAGAACCACAAATCAAAGAGAAAATGGGAGGCGGGGAATAGAACTCAACAATCATTTTCTGAAAGAAATCTTAAAATGAGAAGTCCAGGAAACATTATAGCCAAAATCCAGCATTTTCAAGCCAAATAAAAATATTACAAAGAATCATAAGAAAGAATTTAATTACTAAAGAGCTATAGGTAGGATCATGCCAGATTTATTACTCACCAGTTTAAAGGAGTGAATAGTTTTCAATGTGATTTTCCAGAAGGCAAAGGATATAAACTTACAACCTCGAGTAACTTGTACTCAGCAAAACTGAGTACAATCTTGAAGAGAGGGAAATGGATCATTAATGAAATAAAAGACTTTGAGACATTTCTGATGAACAGAAGAGAGCTGCCTAGAAAATTTGAAATGTGAACACAGGGTCCAAAAAACCATGAAAAAGTAAACATGAGCCACAAAACATAAAGCACTAAGCAAGGATAAATTGTTTATTTTCTAATATGGGGGTTCATGTGTTCATTTGGAACCCTATTATCATCAGGAATCATAAAGGGAGTCTAGTGAAAAAGAAGCCCTCATAGTGGTTCAGTTACATTGTGATGACCTGAAAAAAAGAATGGAAAGGGAAGGTGAGAGGAACATAGTAAGGGAAAAAAGGGAGAGAAATAGTGGAGAAAATTATCTCACATAATTGAGATTATAAGTAGAAGTCAATACAAACAAGAAGGAAGGATTATAAAGGTTGTATAGTGAATCTTACTTTCATCCGAGTTGTTAAAAAATATTGATAGCAGCTTTTTTTGTGGTGACAGAATTGGAAACTGAGGGGGTAATATCAATTGTAAAATGACTGACCAAGTTATGATATATGAATGTGATGGAATGCTATTGTGTTATGTTGTTGTTTATTCTTTGTTCTCCAAAAGGACAATGATATCAGGAAGGTGATATCAAGACATGCAAGTGAGTTAGGGAAAGGGATGGATTCAAAGAAACCTGAAGAAGGCTTACTAATAACTAACATTTATGCAGTATTCCTCACATCAATAGGGATGATTATTATCCTCCTTTGTATGGTTGAGAAAAGTGAGGCAAACAAGTTAAGTGACTTGCCCAGGGTCACACAGCTAATAGATGCCTGAGGGCGTATTTGCACTCAGATCTTCTTGACTCCAGACCCAGCGCCCTCTTCACCTAGCTGCTTTGACCTGTTTGAATTGTTGCAAAGTGAAGTGAGCAGAATCAAAATAATTTATTCACTAACAACAATAATGTAGAGCTTAAAAAAACAAACAAACAAACATAAAAAAAAAAACCCAAAAAACGCACCATTATGAAAGACTTAGGAATTCTGTACAATGGCAGTGATTAATGATAATTCCAAAAGACCAAAAGACTCAAGATAAAACATTTAGCTCACCTCCTGATACAAAAATGGTATAGATTGAGGTGTACTTTTTTGAACATGGCCAATTTGGGAATTTGTTTCACTTGACTGTACATATGAAAACAGGGCCATTGTTTTTCTTTTTTTCACAATTGGATATAAGATGAGGGGACTAGGCAGATGGAGCAATTTTTCTTTATTTTAAAAAAATAATTAAAACACCCCCCCACACACACACACATGAAAGTTATATGAGTACTGAGAGATTAAATGATTCATGGTCACAAAGACAATATATGCCAGAGGCAAGACTTAATATCAGATTTTTCTAATTCTTGAGTCATTTTTTTTCTGCTAAACCATTCAAATACCTTTCATTCATTTAGAATATGACCTGTATCTACTTATCCTTATACATATATTCTCCCTGGAAAATGTAAATTCTTTGAAGGAAGGGACATTCTCACATTTTAAAAAGTATATCTACACTTCTTGAAACATAGAATTTATTTAATAAATGTTTGTTAATTAATTGAAAAAACAAAGACTGGCATGAACTGATAAATGCAAAGTAGAAGCAAGAAGATACTATATAGGGGCAGCTAGGTGGCACAGTGAATAGAGCACCAGCCTTGAAGTCAGGAGGATCTGAGTTCAAATCTGGTCTCAGACACTTAACATTCCCTAGCTGTGTGACCCTGGGCAAGTCACTTAACCTCAATTGCCTCAGCAAAAAGCGAAGGAAAAAAAAAAAGAAGATAGTATACATAACTACAATAATGGAAATAGAAAAATAATCACAAAAAATGAATATTGAAAAATTACTAATAACAATCTTGAGCCCTTTGTAGAGTCGGGAGGGAGCCAGTTCACGGATATGGAGCAATGCATACAATCCATTTATCAATTTTGCTAGTATTTTCTCTTCTTTAGCTTCTTTTTTCTTTAAAAAAATTATTTGTTAAAAGGATCAGATCTCTGGGAGAATGGAATAGAAGAGATAGAAGAAATTTTAAGTGATATTAAAAAACCAAAATATATCAACAAAATATTTTTAAATAAACAATGTTGAACATCAAGATAGCCAATTAAAGTCATTCAGCAACAATTTGCATTTAAAGCAATTAATTTTAATATGTAAGGTAACAATTCTTTAGATATTCCTTTTTTGTTCATTCATTGTCATTCACTTTTCCTCCTGGTTAACACATACACTCCAATTTTCTGTTTTCCTCATATTTTTTGGTCATAATGGCAACTTATACATTGATGAACCATAATTTACATAGTTTTATCGTGTTATTGGACTTTGGGATTGTTTATTTGTATTTTGGCTATATTGCTTTTTATTGTATAAAACACCTTTTTTTAATAATCAAATTTATTTATTTTGTCTCCATTAATTTCTTCCATTTATTCATCAATGATTGTTCTTATCTGTCCAGTACAATTCATAGAACTTTATAATTAGAACCTGCTCACTGGAGGATTTTGGTACTAGACCAAATCCTGATCATGGGTAGGAATGAAGGGGCAGAACTCACTGAAGATGGTCAAACAGGAGTTCATTTACTCAAAATTCTCTCAGTCTTATATACCTTAATACTCTTATATAACTTTAGCACACTACTCATGCACTAACTATATACTGTGCATGTAGGACCACATAAACAACTTGCTATTTTGTGCAAATAGCCACTTAGTATAACTCTGCTTTAATTACAACACAGATTGTCTCTCCCCGACCTCAGGAAGGCTGAGATGCACCTGGGGGGATGGGGAGCCAAATCAGGCACATCAGCAGGATCTTTGGCTGGGCTGAAGGGTCTTATACCTCACCCAGAGGTATCTGTGACCCTCTTCAGGATCTCAGAGATCATCCAGTCATTTTGCAGAGAAAGGAAAAAAGCACAATGATAAATGAATAAATATGGATATACATATATATTGGATTTAACTTATATATTTTAACATGTTTAACATAATGGATTACTTGCTATCTAGAGGAGGAGATGGGGAGAGGGGGGAGGAAATTTGGTACACAAGGTTTGCAAGGGTCAGTGTTGAAAAATTATCCATGCATATGTTTTGAAAATAAAAAGCTTTCATAATTATAATAAAAAAAGAAAATAGCACAGCAGAGCAAGGTGACTTGTATACATTCAGTTACTGAGCTAATACTACCCTATATATCACTTCTTCGCTTATTTGGTGTGAGCAGCTTTTAGGTTAAAAAAATGAAATGAAGTTCTGTGAATATAACTTGTTAGGTATAATCATTGCAAATCAGCAGAGATTCACAGATTTCTGCTCATGTAGGCTAACTTTTCCTCCCTAAAAAGGAAAATAATTTTGTCTCAATAGTTTAAAATATTCTATCAAGTTATTTGAATTACTGGAGTATTTTAGAAATGATAGTGTTTCTATAGAGCTTTACATTTTATGAAGTTGATTGAAACTGTTTGAGAAAAAGTATTGTTTCTATTTTGCAGAAGAGGAAAAAGATTCAAAGAACTGAAGTAACTTTCTAGAGAGTTTTTGTACAGTTCTGGGGTTGAAAAAGTTACTTATTTTTTTTTCTCCATTAATTTCTTGATCATTATTTGAACTGGTACAAATTTAAGGGTTTTTGCTAGAGTAGGTATTTGGGAGCTATGTAGTCTAACTGTTCAGGCTGTCATTTTAGACAGAAGACTTCAGATCTTCTTTTTCAACTTTATTATATATAATGGAGGACTGGCCAATGACAGCCCAGTCCTTGTAAGCATAGGACACGTGCTTGGCTTGACATACTCCCCCCTAGTTAACATGGGTTTTTGGAGCTAACTCAAAAATTCTTTGACTATTTCCTGTCCTCTTATCATACAGTGA
>JAJPUD010004206.1:183407-195514 GCA_023553655.1 Myrmecobius fasciatus
TTTTTTTTTTTTTTTTTTTTTTTTTTTAGATTAGCTCTTGACAGTGATTCAAATATCCTTGTTGTCCTTTGCTACAACTGCTTGGTTACCAGGGGGAAGTAGTCTTTTGACAATCTGTTTACTTCTCCAAGCACTTTACAATTGTTAAACTCTAGTTCCCTAAGGATATCCATATTAGACTTTTTTTTTTTTAAGCAAAGACACCTACTTGGGTTCTCATTCTGCTGCTTACTATCTGTGTGACCTTGTAGGTAGGGAGAAAGAATGTCATTCCCTATCAGGGAATCTCAGTTTTTTTATGCATAAAATAAAGGCGCTGTTAACTGGAAGGGGGAAAAAATGTAATTATGCAAAACAAAAACAAACTATTGTATTATTAATTCCCCTTAGCTGGGAATTTGGAGACCTGGGTTTAGTCCTAGCTCTACTAACATTGTCAATAACTAGCTAAGCAACCTTAGGTAATTACCTACCCTTCTTTGAGCCTCAGTTCCTCATCTGTGAGAAGATTGTACTAAAAGATGATCCTCAGGATCCCTTCTAACTCCAAAACTCTATTTGTCTCTCTAGATAAAATGTTCCTGCCTTCCAGGGCAAGAACTATTTAATCTTGGTATTTATATTTGCAGTGCATAGCTCAATTCCTGGCACATAATAGGTGCTTAATAAAAACTTGATTGATTCAAATCTCTATTATTAGTTATATGTTCCAAAGAGGTAAAAGACAGAAAACATACAGATTACAATATTCATAGCAGTATTCATTGTGGCTATAAAAAAAAAAATCTGGAAATAAAGTAAGTACTTGCCTATTGATTGGAAAAAAATAGCTAAATAAAATAGTATACAAACATAATAGAATATGATTGCATCATAAGAAATAATTCAGAGAAATATGGAAAGGCATATCAAATCATGCAGATTAAAGTAATCAGTACAAGGTGGATAATTTGCATAATAATTAAAATAATGTACAAAAAACCCCAATAAAATGTAAAAGTCGAATCATTGTGATGACCATTTTGGACAGTAAGAAGAGGCTGGAGAATATGACTGCAGAATGCTGTATACACTATCAAAGAAAGTGCCTGTATTAGTTGGTTTTACTTAACAGTTTTTCTTAGTTACAAAGGGGAGATCATTTGGTTGTAGGGTAGAGTATATGTGGGAATAACTATTTAGCAAAAACAAAAGATAGCACTAAAACTTATTTTTACAAGATTAAATGAAAGGGTTGAACTAGATAATCTGTTGTGCTGCGAAGAACAATAGCTTTGTGATAATCTTCCTTATGATCCTTTGGATCATATAACACATTTCTTATCACATTACAACCCTGCTCAGTAAACTTCAGTAGCTCCCTATTGCCTCTAGGATCCTGTACAAATTCCTTTGTTTTATGGCATTTAAAACCCTTTACAACCTAATTCCAAGCCTTCTTTATTAACCTTTTTTAGGCAGCATTTCTCTTTATATACCCAGTAGATCAAGCAAACTGACCTTCTTACTATTCCTCACATACAACACTCCTACTCCCAAGTATTTCCTTTTTTTTTTTAAATTAAAACTTATTTGCAAAACATATGTATGGGTAATTCTTCAACATTAACCCTTACAAAGCTTTCTGTTACAAATTTTCCCCCCTACTCCCCACCCCCCTAGATGACAGGATATCAACTATATATTAATTATGTTAAAATACCAAGTATTTATTTCCTTACAGTAACTGTCACTTCTGCTTAGAATGCATTCCCTCAAAAATAAATAAATAAAAATAGAATACCTGCTTAGCTCAAGCATCATCTTCCATATGAAGCCTTTCCTGATATTCCCTCACTACTAGTACTTTTCTCCCTAAACTACTTTGTATTTATTTTGTTTATATAACCCTTCGGGGTCCACTTGCACAACTCACATTCACACTGGTTGTTTGGAGTCTGCAAGCAGTGATATCTTTTAAGTTTCTAAGGATAATCCTGAGAGTCTAGGTTTCTAGTACTGTCATTTATTAATGCCCTTTAATTAATTTCCTATCAATCACCAGCTAGTAGGCTTAAATAGCTTTAGCTAAGAAATCTATTAAGGTGGTAAGAAAACACAGTTGGAACAAAACATTTCTCTTCAAACCTGGGGCATGCTCTCGTACAAGTACATACATATCCAAAAGGAACATGGTAACAAATTTGGAGTATAATGGTAGTGAAATAGGTGGAGGCATGTGACAAAAGGGTAAGTAACTCAATTTATGTTATTTATAGCTTAGAATTCCTTTCTTGAATCCATATGAAGCATTATTTTTGATGGAAAGGGTCATACTCCTTGAAGCTGTCAATTTTTTCAGGTAACTTTTCTCACTCTGCTCCCAGAGGAATGTGTGATATCCTCTGGTTCAGTCTCTCTGATCCTAGGTGGATCCACTGTCTGCTACTGGTTCATTCTCTCCTATGGTGTGGTCACTAGTAGAGGAAAAGAGAAACTATGTTCTCCCTTAAAAATTGATTGCCTTTCAGGAGCCTTTATCCAACTCTGTAATTCTCAGCTCTTGCATTTGCCTCCACTTTACAGTCTGCTATTTTTATACTTAGATCTAGAGGAATACCTGACTTTTTCAGCCAGTTACAAGACCTTTCCTGTGAAATATCATTTGTCTTCATTCAAGGGCCAAAAACTTCATATTCTTCTCAAATGAATTAATGGCTTATTTATACATTAATCCTACACTGTAGGATTGTTGGAAATTTCTTAGCATTTGATTTGTATTATTGATTAATTGATTTGAGATATCTGAGCCTTTTATTTCACTTTTTTTTCAATTAGCAAGGATTTATTTTTTATTCTTCCTATCTCTCCCAACCTCCCATAAGTTAAAAAAAAACAAAACAACTTGTAATACATAAATGAATATATAGATATAGATATCAATGACAAATTCTCACATTGGCATTGTCCAAAAGTCCTTACATGTGTCTTTTGTATATGATTATATATGTACATGTTTTCTTCTCCCATTAGAATGTAAGCTTCTTGTAGGCAGGAATCATTTGAGCTTTATGGGGGTTTTTGTCTTTTTATCCCCAGCACACACTTAGTATAATGCTTGGTACAGAGTAGATACTTAATAAATATTTATTTATTGAATAATGCAATTATTCAAAACATTCAGTGACTACCCAATTCTTACTAAAAAAGTATAAACTTCTGAGGTTGACTATTGCCAATTTTGGGTCCCTCAATATGTCACATTAGTTTTCCTTCATTCTTCATTTTCATCCTGTCCTTTCTCATCTCCATGCCTTTTCTCGTGGCATCTATCTTTCTTGGAAGAGACTTTTCCCACTTTTTATGTTGAAGTAGTTTCTATAACTCAAGGACCAAATCAGGTGCCACTTTCTTCATGAAGTCTTCTCTGACCAACATCATCTCTTCCCTCTAGCATACATACACAGGATCTCATGTTTCTCCTAGTAATTTGACAGTAATTTAAACAACTGCATTTGTCTAATTCTCCCAAGAATTATAAATATCTGTAATAGCCTCCCCATTAGTTTAGAAAGCAGAGATAATGTCTTTGTATCTACAGTGCCAAGTGCAGTGCCTTCACACAGTAGTCATGTATTTAATTTTTGTTATAATGGACCAAATAGAGTTTAGATCAGAAGATTTGAGTTCAAGACCCAATTCTAATCATTGCTTTGTTCACTGGGCAAGAAAAACTTTTCTTTGAGTTTCTGAGCAACATCTGCAAAATGAAGCCTTGTACTAGATGAAGATTAATATTGTCCCTGTCAGGACCTGGAAAGAGGAAGGAAAGACAAAAAGGGCTTCTGTCCAGCATGATCTCAATGTCATAATCAATTACATTTGTTTAAAATAAAATATTTAAAATATGAACTGCAAGGCCTTCCATGATATCCTTTGATTCTCTATATCTAGATAGTCTTTGCTGACTATTGTTATAGTGAAAACTTTCTGATTACTGGTCTAATTCTTTATGAGCTATTTCAAACAGGATTGGGATCTCTCAGGAACAGATAAGACTAATTGAAACACTTGATAGAAATGATACCTTCATGGGTTAAAAGAAGCAAGTAGTTGAGTTCCTTGCATTACTGAGGAATTCCAAATATATCCTTGTTAGAGGTCATTCTGTGTGTCCTCTTAGTCCCTTGTGGAATGAGGAAAATGGCTACTGCTCAGTCAGACTGCAAAAAGTATTCTAAATAGCTCACCAGATGGCAATTGCTGCCAAAATGATGTCATTGATTTTTACTCTCAATGCCCACTAAATCAAAAGTCTTAAGTGTTAGCAGTCCTCTTAAACCAGTAATATGAAAAATAGAAATGTTTCACATGTTTTTTCTATGTATATTTGACTTTCTGAAAAAAAATTATTCTTAGTTTCATAATAGGGAAAAGCAAAGATCATTAAGTCAGAGATTGAAAATATTTTAGATGTGCTTAGAATCATAGTCTCACATGGGAAGGAACCTTACATATAATCTAGTCCAAGTTTTCTTCCAAAGCTGGAGTCCATCAGGAGCACCTCACATTGGTGTTCATTCACCTACATTTTACTTGAAATATCCAGAAACCAGAAAGTTCACTATTTTATTTGGTGACCTATTAAATTTTCTTTCAATTCTCATTAAAAAAAAGTCTTCTTTATCCCAAAGCAGAATTTGCCTGTGAGCTCCATATATTGCTTTTAGTTCTGTCTATAGAGGCCGTATAAAACAGTTTTCATCTCTCACATGAAAATCTTTTAGATATTTGAAGTCAACCTTCTCTTCACTCCAACTCCTATCTTTACCTTTTTATTCCTTATATGACATGAAGACTCTTTACCAAGCTAGTTGCCCTCTTGGGCACCTGATCTACTTTGTCAACATTTTTTTTTCTAAAAAAAATAATTTTATGTTTTATTTTGAAACTAGACAATAAAAGAAAGCATTTCCATATATACAGCACACCAAAAAAAAAAAAAAAAAAAAGATTATATGAAACTGTGAATCTCCTTTTCATAGCCACTTGTTTTTTAAAGTATAACAGTGATTACCCTAGCTCTCATTGCTGGATGACAAGGCTTCTTATATTTCATCCAAGCTAGAACCACCTTATATCAGTCCTGGAGAGCCAACTGTTAAAATTGCAATATGAGCATTTATACCTTAGAAACTGAGACATGCTATATAACTCAAGGCTTGATTTATTATTTAGTTGGTTGTCTAAATTTTTGGAAAATTTTTAATAATGTGTACTAAACTTGTAACTGTTTTATGGATCCATTTCTTTTCAGAGAGTTGGTTGTGAAACATTTACCAGCATGTCCCTGATTTCACTCCTTTATCACAATCAGTACTCTTTTTTTTTAAGTTGTAAAGTACTTTATTCATTTTTTTATTAAAGCTTTTTATTTGCAAAATATATGTATGGGTAATTCTTCAACATTGACCCTTACAAAGCTTTCTGTTACAAATTTTCCCCCCTAGTCCCCACCCCTCCCCTGGATGGCAGGAAGTACACTACATATTAATTATGTTAAAAAACTTGACAAATCGAATATATGTATACATATTTCCACCCTTATCATTGTTGTGCAAGAAAAATCGTATCTACAAGAAAAAAAAATCAGAGAAAGAAAACACAAAGCAAGCAAACTTCGATAGAGAGCATGAAAATGTTATATTGTGATCCACATTTCATATACCTCTCTCTGAGTGTATATGGCTTTCTTCACTGAACAATTGGAAGTGGTTTGAAACATTTCATTGTTGAAGAGAGCCATGTCCATCAGAATTGATCATCATATAGTCTTGTTGTTGCTGTGTATAATGATCTCCTGGTTCTGCTCACTTCGCTCAGCATCAGTTCATGCAAGTCTCTCCAGGCCTCTCTGAAATCGTCCTGCTGGTCGTTTCTTACAAAACAATAATATTCCATAACATTCATATACCATAATTGATTCATCCATTCTCCAATTGTTTGGCATCCATTCAGTTTCCAGTTTCTAGCCACCACAAAAAGGGCTGCCACAAACATTCTTGCACATGTGGGGTCCTTTCCTTCATTTAAGATCTCTTTGGGATATAGGCCCAATTTTTTTTTTGAGCATAGTTCCAAATTGCTCTCCAGAATGGTTGGATCCATTCACAGTTCCACCAACAATGTATGTGTCCCAGTTTTCCCACAACCCTGCCAACATTCATCATTATCATTTCCTGTCATTTTAGACAATCAGACAGGTGTGTAGTGGTATCTCAGAGTTGTCTTAATTTGCATTTCTCTGATCAATAATGATTTGGAGCACCTTTTCATATGACTAGAAATAGTTTTCAATCAGTACTCTTAAGGGAATTTGGGGGTATTTGACCTCTACCATTTGTTTGATTGTGCTCTCTCTTGAGAAGTCTCTTGGATCTTCCTTACTTTTTTAACCACTTAACAGTCAGAGGTATGGCAAAAACAAGTATACAGATATTCCTTCCAACATATGGGGGAGGCAAAGTTCCATTTTTAGATCAAGTCTCTAAGGAGGAGAGGAGGATTAAGTGAACAGCCTAACTCAGTTCTTGCATAACACAATCCTACCAAGTTCCAAAACCAAAGGTCCATGGGCTTATGTTGTGGTATTCTGGCTTCTTAGGGATTCCCTGCTAGGCTAGAACAATACACAGCCTGGAATGTTAGCTCCATGGTTGCTATGGCTCGAGCTTTAAGGTCTAGAGACTACATTGGCTGCACCTACAACTGAAAAGGACAAACAAAACAGACCAAAACCCTAATGCTGATTCTTAAGCCACAGGGCCTAAGAGGTGGAAGCTGAGAGTAGGATGTTGGGAAAGGGGCAGTCATTCCATCAGAGCTTAATTTACTTCCCTCAGTCTGTGGATTAACAAGACATTTACCCCCGGTCCTCTACTGGAAAGAGACTGTTTTACACTAGCAATTTTATTTTATTTTTATAGTATTTTATTTTTTTCCAAATTCTTGCAAAGATAGTTTTCAACATTCACCTTTGCAGAACCTTGTGTTTCAAATTTCTTTTCCTCTATTTCCCCTTTCCCCTGACTTAGACAGCAAGCAATCTGATATAGGTTAAACATATGCAATTCATCTAAACATATTTCCACATTTATTATGCTGTTCAAGAAAAATCAGATCAAAAGGGGGGAACAAAAACATGAGAAAGAAAGAAAAACCAAGCAAACAAACAACAACATAAAAAAGTGAAAACACTATGCCTCAATCCACATTCTTCAGTCTCCATAGTTCTCTCTCTGGATGTGGATGGCACTGTGTATCCCAAATCTATTGCAATTGCCTTGAATCACCTCACTGTTGAAAAGAGCCAAGTCCATTACATTTGATCACTACATAATCTTGTTGCTGTATACAGTGTTCTCTTGGCTTTGCTCACTTCACTTAGCATCAGTTCATGTCTTTCCAGGTTTTTCTGAAATCACAGGCTAATAATTTTAAAGATGAAGTCTGTTCTGGTTACACAATTAATATAAAGAAGCTGTTCCCACCATGTGGTAGAAGAATACAGGATGTCTTCTCCTAGAAGCAGGTTGATGCAATTTCCTATATAAGATGGTTCATGCCATTTCAGGTGAACATACACAAAATCATGTAATCAAAGAAAAGCATCTAACACATTTCACCCATTAATTTAAATCTGTCTTGCTAATTTGTGCTTCTTTAGGAATTTTCTTCTGTTCTCTTCTGTGCCTTTTTTATTAATAGCTTTTTATTTTTAAAATATATGCAAAGATAGTTTTCAACATTCACCCTTGCAAAACCTTGTGTTCCAAATTTTGCTCCCTCCCTTCCCCACCTTCTCCCTTAGACAGCAAGTAATCCAATATATGCAAACATGCAATTCTTCTATACATATTTATACATTTATCATGCTGCACAAGAAAAATCAGACCAAAAAAGAAAAAATGAGAAAGGAAAAAAAAACCCAAGCAAACAACAACAAAAAATGAAAACACTATGTTGTGATCCACATTCAGTCCCCACAGTCTTCTTTCTGGGTTCAGATGGCTCTCTCCATCACCTCATTGTTGAAAAGAGCCACATCCATCAGAGTTGATCATCACATAATCTTCTTGTTGCTGTGTACAATGTTCTCATGGTTCTACTCACTTCACTTAGCATCAGTTTATGCAAGTCTCTCCAGACTTTTCTGAAATCATCCTGCTGATTGTTTCTTATAGAACAATAATATTCCATAACATTCATATACTATAATTTATTCAGCCATTCCCCAACTAATGGGCATCCACTCAGTATCCAGGTCCTTGCCACTACAAAAAGAGCTGCTACAAACATTTTTATACATTTAGGTCCTTTTCCCTTTATTAATTATCTCTCTGGGATACAGACTCATTAGAGATACTGCTGGATGAAAGGATACATACAGTTTGATAGCCCTTTGGGCATAGTTCCAAGTTGCTTTCCAGAATGGTTGGATCAGTTCACAACTCTACCAACAATGTATTAATGTCTTTTTTTCCATGCCTTTTAAAAAACACGTTTAAATAATTCAAATTTTTTGAGATTACTTTTGCTAATGTCTCTCCTCATCCATCTCCCTAATTAAATATCTAGAGGAATAAAAAGTACTTGTAATAAATAAGCACAATCAAGCAAAATGAATCCAGACAGTAGCCACCAAAACAATATCTTTTTATGTATGGTAAATAATCACTTCCCTGGTAAGAAGGTGGGTATAGCATGCTTTATTATGGATACATGATTTATCATTTGATTGATAAGTGCTTAGCTCTCTAAAAGCTGGTTTTCTTTATAATGTTTTTGTCTTTGTATATAGTATATTCCTGGTTCTGCTCATTTCTACTCATAATTCTCTGAAATCTCTGAAATCATCTTTCCACCATTCTTTATGCCATAATAGTATTCTACTACATTCAGATGTTCAGCTATTCCTCAATTGGTGAGTCTTCCCCCTTCCCCCCAGCCCACGCTTTTGTTATTATTAGTTGTGCTTGACTTTTCGTGCCCCCATTGGGGGTTTCTTGGCAAAGATAATAGAGCAGTTTGCCATTTCCATCTGTGGTTTTTTTTTTTTTTTTTTTTTTTTAAACAGATGAGGAAACTAAGGTAAAGAGGGTTAAGTGACTTGCCCAGGATCACACAGCTAGCTGGTGAGGATATCTGTCCTCCGGAAGAAAGAAGAGTCTTTCTGACTCTCCGTCCACATTCTAAGCACTATGGCGCCACCTAGCTTCCTTCCTGATTCTAGTTCTTTGCTTTTTGATCACTTGATTTTCTCCTGGGCGCCTTCTGCTCTTGCTTCCTCTGGACACAGCCCTGCAGACTGTACTTGGTTCTGGTGGATCTCTGGTCTTGTCAAGAGGATTGTTTGCCTTTGCTGGCATTTGGTTTAACTGGTGGCCATCTTTCCTATTTCCTATGGCTTCTAGCAGACTTTTTGATGTAATTTCAGTTACAGCTGGGATAATAGTTACTATTATCTTCTCATAAGATTGCTTTATCGTTATTTGTTCTGGTGTGAACTTTTGCTTAAGTAGCTCTTATGTGGTGGCTGGACATTCTTTCTTTGTTCAGATAGCCATCTTGGCTGGAATTTCTCACATTTCTTCAAACATGGTACCTGTAGCTAAACTCAATACTCCAGATGAGTTCTGGCCAGATCAGAAAACAATATGACTATTTCATTCCTCCTCCTAGATACTAGACATTTATTACTTCATATTGAGATCACATTAGTTTTTTTGTCTGCCTTGTAACACTGATGACTCATTTGTAATGCATAGTAAATTCAACTTCCCAGGTTTCTTTCACATAAACTATTGTTCAGTCATATCTCCCTATTCTGTCATCCGGTATTTTAATCACCCACTCCTCCCAGCTATGTGTCATCACCAAAACTGTTATACATTCCATCAATAGTTCTATCTAAATTGTGTTTGTTCTTTACCTACCATGTGCAAACTAGCATTACAAAAGGTGACAAAAAGATTTTGCATTTACAATCAAATAGGGAAGAGACACACAGATGTGAAACAAGGAGAGAACAGAGACAAATAGAAGTCTGATGATTTGATGTAGTTTCTGGATGACTTTAATTTCTGCTCTTCCTAGCAAGACACTGAACTGTGTTCTAAATAGCTCAGCACAGTGATAATTCTTTGAGTTGGATTTTAGGCACAGCCTCATTTGGAAATGGAGAAAGTGAACTGACTAATGAACATATGATTGGTTTTACTGTACTGGCTTCAATGCCCCCTCCTCTTTGAAAACTTCACTGATTCTCAACTGGAAACATTCTCTCCATCTCTTGTTCTCTTACTACTTTATATTTTTCTTATGGGATTATCACCCTCTAATTTGCATTGTATTTATCTGCATACTTGTTTTAGCCATCACCTGGCCCACACACTTCATTTGTTGCCATTATTTATTTAGAGTAGAAAGGATTTTTAGAGTTCATTTCCTTCAATTTTCATTTCATTCTACAGTGGAAGAAACTGGCATTTTTAAATTTGTTGGACACTTATTAAAATGAAACTCATTATAATTATTAATTAATTATAAGATTCTGAGAATCCTAATCCCGATTTCTATTTGCATTGGCCGGTTAGATGTCAGAGGGCAGCTACATTTCTTTCACGGGGTTCAGAAGGTAACTCCAAGAGGTTAGGGTGATTTTTGTCAAGCTTTTAGCTGTAGTTCTCATTCTGATACATTCTTTCCAATATAAAATTCCCAGTAATAGTATTTCTTTACTATCATCAATACCACTGATTAGTATTCCACTATCAATTCATCCATATCATATCTCATTTATATCAGACATAATTTTTTTCTTTTTCTTTTTTTTGCTTTTTGCTGAGGCAGTTATACATATTTAATTAGGTTTTCTTTTTCTTTCAAAGGGATATTTACCAAGAAGATATAGAAAGACTAGACATATAAGCACATCCTCCCAAAATAAGAGCATACCATCCTCTCTACTATAGTTATCTGTGGGAGAGAGGATTCAAACGTAAAGGGGTTGCTGCAAATATCCCTCTCACCACTAAGTTTACTTGTGGTCCAGCATGGCCAAAGGATTAATTACTCCATTGCTTGCAGTACATGGGCTTTTAGTCACTCGATTGATCCATTGTCAGACTTCTTCTCCTTGGGGCTGAAGCAGTTCTTGCTGTTGGTGAACTCTACTGGCTTTATTTTTTTTTTAAATTAAAGCTTTTTAATTTCCAAAAATATGCATGGATAATTTTTCAACATTGACTCTTACAAAGCCTTGTGTTTCAAATTTTCCCCTCTTCCCCTCCCATCCCTGCCCCTAGATCTAGCAAGTAATCTATGTTAAATACAACATATGTATACATATTTATACAATAATCTTGCTGCACAAGAAAAACCAGATCAAAAAAGAAAAAAAAAGAGAAAGAAAACAAAATCTCTGCTGGCTTTAATGACCTTTTGAAACTCACAAGGTTGTTTTGTTGCAAATCATCCTTGACCTTGTTTGCCACTAGGGAAAAGGCAGATTAAGTCAATTGGTGAGGGTCTTTTGTATGCACACTCACTTCCAGCTCAGCTACCAGTAGAAACATTTTTCTTCATCACTCAGTAAATGGACAGGAAACTGTCACAAAATATGAGTACATATTCTGAAGTGACAAGGTAGACTCCTCCATTCCACATCATCATATACTTCTAGAAACAGGATATGTGGATTGCCAATGGTGGTAGTGAGGAACTAAGCATTTTTAAAGTACCTATGAAGTACCAAGTATCATTCTAAATATTTTACAAATATTATCTAATTTCATTCTCACAATAACCCTGAGAGATAGGTGCTGTTACAATATTTGAGAAATTGAGACAAGCAAAAGAAAAGTCACTGCTGCAGGGTCATACAACTAGTAAATATTTGAGGCAAGATTTGAACTCAGGTTTTCCTAACTCCAGCCCAGATGCTAGATACAATGCCATTGAGCCGCTTCAACAGGCAGAACCAATTACACACACCCCCAAGGACTAATTGGACATTCCTTTATTAGAGTACCATGTTCCAGGCTTTCTAAGGTCAACTCATAGAGATC
>JAJPUD010004206.1:195524-207481 GCA_023553655.1 Myrmecobius fasciatus
TTACAACCCTAGAGAAATACAATTTATACACAGTTAAGTAAATACAAGGTTCTTGGATAACTGAAGTATCAGGAAAGACTTCTTGTGTTGATTCTGAGGGAAGCTAGGAAAAACTCAAACAAAATCCTGTCTTCAGTCTGCCATCTTGGCTCCACCCCGTTTTTTTCTCTGAAGGAACATTATTTATTTTATTTTATAATAGCTTTTTATTTTCAAAATACATACAAAATAGTTTTCAACATTTACCCTTGCAAAATCTTGTGCTCCAAATTTTTCTTCCTCTTTTATCCCTGCCCTCCTCTGCTAGACAGCAAATAATCCAATATATGTTAAACATGTGCAATTCTTCTGTACATATTTCCACATTTGTTATACTACACAAGAAAAATCAGATCAAACAGAGGAAAATGAGATTATCTACAGTTATTTTAAATGGAATTTCTTTTTGTATCTCTTGCTGCTGGACTTTACTGGTAACATATAGAAATGTACATGATGTATGTGGATTTATTTTGTGTCCTGCTACTTTGCTGAAGTTGTTAATTGTTTTCAAGTAGGTTTTTAGTTGATTCCCTAGGATTCTATAAGTATTCCCTCTTATCATCTGCAAAGAATGATAATTTTATGTCCTCATTACCTACTCTAATTTATTTAATTTTTTTCTTCTCTTATTGCTAGAGCTAACATTTCTAATACAATATTGAATAGTAATACTTATAGTGGGCAACTTTGTTTCACCTCTAATCTTACTGAGAATGCTTCCAGTTTATCCCCATTATACAGATCATCACATAATCTTCTCATTTCTATGTATAATGTTTTCTTGGCTCTGCTCCCTTCACTTAGTATCAATTCATGTAAATCTCTCCAGGCTTTTTGAAATCATCCTACTTATCATTTCTTATAGAACAATAATATTCCATAATGTACATATACCATAACTCATTCAACCATTCCCCAATTAATGTGTATCCACTCAGTTTCCACTTCCTTGTCACTACAAAAAGGACTATTACAAACATTTTTGCACAGATGGGTTCAGGAAAGATTTCTTGGAGAAGATGGCAATGATCTCATCGTTGAAGAAAAAAAGCTTGGAGGTGAGTTGAAGAAAGAACTTTGCAGATACCATCAACAGGCCTGGATGAATGCACAAAGGTGGCTATAGGATGCTGAACTGAAAGATGGCTGGGTAAGAAGAGAGTCTGGGAGATGGGAGCCCAATTAGGAAGCTATTGTAACTATCCAAGTGAGAAAGGCTGAGACTGACTTAAGGCAGGGGCTGAGAACAGGAGGAGAAGTAAACAGATGCAAGAACTCTCCTCTCTGGAGGAGGAATCTTCTTTATTTCCCCTTTTGTCTATCTTTAGTTTCCTAAATTACATGTAAAAAACAATCTTTTTTTTATTAAAGCTTTTTATTTGCAAAACATATGCACGAGTGATTTTTCATCATTGACCCTTGCAAAGCTTTCTGTTACAAATTTTTCCCTCCTTCCCCCCACCCCCTCTCCTAGATGGCAGGAAGTCTAATACAAGAAAAAAAAACAAACAATCTTCTTTTTGGTTATACATGTACATTCCTTTTTAAAATGTATTTCCTTTTGAATCATGTTGAGAGAGAACAGAGAGGAAAAAAAAAACAGAAGAAAAAGAAAAAAATGTGAACATAGCATGTGCTGATTTATATATAGTTTCCATAATTCTTTCTCTGGATGCTGATAGCATTTTCCATTCAAAGTTTATTGGGGTAGCCTTAAATCACTGAACCTCAGAGAAGACCCAAATCTGTCATAGGTGACCATCACACTATCTTGTGATTGCTGTGTACAATGTTTTCCTGCTTGTTTCTGCTTGTTTCACTCAGCATCAGTTCACGTAAATATTTCCAGACCTTTCTGAAATCATCTTTTCCATCCTTTTTATAAAATAATAATATTCCATTACTTTCATATGCCATAACTTATTCAGCTATTCCCCAATTGATAGGCATCTACTCATTTTCCAATTTTTTTTTTGCTACCACAAAAAGAGCTGCTACAAATATTTTTGCAAATGTCAATCCTTTTCCCTCTTTTATGGTTTCTTTGGGATACAGTCCTTTTCCCTCTTTTATGATTTCTTTTGGGATACAAACCCAGCATTGCTGAATCAAAAGGTATGCACAGTTTTATAGCCCTTTGGCATAACTCCATAATTACTACATAATTGCTCTTCAGAAGAGATGGATCATTTCACAGTTCCACTGACCAAAGTGTCCCAATTTTCTCACATCCCCAACAATATTTATCATTATCTTTTACTATTGCCTTAGCCAATCTGAGAGGTATGAGGTAGTACCACAGAGTTGTTTTAATTTGCATTTTTCTAATCGATAGTGATTTATAGCATTTTTTCTTTTTTTATATAAAGCTATTTATTTTCAAAATACATGCAGAAAAAGTTTTCAATATTCGCCCTTGCAAAACCTTGTGTTCCAGTTTTTTTCTCCCTTCCTTCCCCCATCTCCTCCCCTACTTAGCAAGTAATCCAATGTATCTTAAACATGTACAATTCTTCTATACATATTTCCAAAATTTTCATGCTGCACAAGGAAAATCAGATCAAAAAGGAAAAAAGAGAAAGAAAATAAAAGGCAAGCATGCAACAACAAAAAAAGTGAAAATACTATGTTATGGTCTACATTCAGTTCCTACAGTCCTCTTTCTGTTTGCAGATGGCTCTCTCCATTACAAGTCTTTTGGAATTGGCCTGAATCACCTCATTGAAAGAGTCATGTCCATCAGAATTGATCATCATATAATCTTGTTGCTGTGTACAATGTTTTCTTGGTTCTACTCACTTCACTTAGCAACAGTTCATATAAGTTAGAGCATTTTTTTCATATGGCTACTGAAAACTGTGTGTTCATATTTTTGGACTATTTATCAATTGGGGAATAACTTGTATTCTTATAAATTTGACTCAGTTCTTTACATATTTTAGAAATGAGACCTTTATTAGAAACATTGGCTATAAAACTTCCCCCCAGATTTCTGCTTCCCTTCTAATCTTGATTGCATTGATTATGTTTGGGCAAAACCTTTTTAATTTAATGTAATAATGTTCTCTAGCTCTTTGACCATAAATTCCTCCCTTTTCCAAAGGTCTGATAGGCAAATTATCCCTTGTTCTCCTAATTTGCTTATAGTATCATCTTTTATGCCTAAATCATGTACCCATTTTGACCTTATTTTGGTATGCGGTGTGAGATGTAAGATTTATGCTGACTTTCTGACGTATTATTTTCCAGTTTTCCCAGCAATTTTTGTGAACTCCAGAAGCTAGAGTTTTGGAATAAAGAAATATTCTCTTTGGCATCTTGTCTTCTTTTCTTCTTTTGATACACACACTTGCAATGCCATTTATATAAGGAACTACTACCAATGTATTTACTAGCAACTGTTCTTCAACATGTAGTATTAGAAAGTTGTTTTGCCTCTGATGCCAGGTCAGGATATAGAAGGGCCAGGATTTGAACTTATATCTTTCTGACTCGAAGGCCAATTCTCTATTCACTCTGCCATGCTGGCATTTCTTCACTATCCAAAAATTTCATTTGCTCTCTGGGACTGTGATCCACATTCAGTCCCTACAGTCTTCTCTCTGGGTGTAGATGACTCTCTTCATCACAAGATCATTGGAACTGGCCTGAATCATCTCATTGTTGAGAAGAGCCATGCCCATCAGAATTGATCATCATATAATAATCTTGTTGTTTCCATGTCCAATCATCTCCTGGTTCTGCTCATTTCAGTCAGTATCAGTTCATGTAGGTCTCTCCAGGCCTCTCTGAAACCATCCTGCTGATCATTTTTATAACATTATATAGAACAGGGATTATAAGCACTGACACCCATTACGAGGGATTTAAACACAGGGACATTTTATTCTCTGGCTGTTCCCCTAGTGCTCTGTAAGTAATGAAACAAAATGGTTTTGGGGATTCTTATATTATTGATGCTCTCCTTTATCCCTATTTCCCACAGACATGGTATCAGACATGGTATGACAGAAAGCCCTGGCCAGACCATCATTTATCCTATCCTACCTATCCTACTTTCTGCTAACTCCCCAAATGAGCCATGTGTATTTCCTAGACTTCAGTTTCTTTCTTTATAAAATGAGTTTGGAACAGTTGATCTCTAAAGGCCCTTCATGCCCTGACACTTCACAGGAGAAAGAAAATGGATTTATAGTCACAGAATTACAATATTTCAGAGGTAGAAAGGATTTCAGAGACTAATAACCTGTTCCAGAACAAGAATCTCCTTTATAATGTACCAGCCTTTGCTTAAGGACCTCTGGTGAGGAAGAACTTACAATTTCCCCCAGGTAGTCTATTCCATAATTATTAAAGAGCTTTTTCTAACATCAAGTCTAAATCTACTCCTCTGCATTTTTGATCCATTGCTTCAAAAGCTACCTTCTGGGAAGAACAAGTCTAATCCCTTTTCCAAACGACAGTTCTTCAGATACTTGAAAACAGATCTTATGTCTTCTCTTTCAGGTTGCTTTCAGCTGAGCTTCATGTCATAACCTCAAAGTCCTTCACCATCCTGGTCATCTTCTTTTAGGTGCTTTCTAGATTACTTACATCTTTCCAAAAATGTAACAGCTAAAAATAAATGTTACATAGTCTGACCAGAGTTGAGTATGATAAGATGATGGCCTCTCTCATGCTAGACACTGCTTTTTAAAATGCAATTTAGAATTATGTTAGTTTTTTTTTTTTTTTTTTTGGCTAGTATATACAATGTGAATACAGTAGTCTACAAAGTAGTACTGCCTTCCTCCATTTTTTCAGATCAACTATTATCTAGTCATATTTATCCCATCTTGTCTTTGTGAAGTTGATTTTTTTTGAACTCAAGTATAGGACTTTACTTTCCCTCCACACTATTACATTTACTTAATTAGTTTCAACCATCATTCTAGTCCGTCAAAATCTTTATAGGATTCTTGAGCATCTAACTTATTAGCTATTACAACAGCTTTCTGTATTCTACAAACCAATAAGTATGCCATCTAAGTCACAAATAAAAATGTTTAACAGTACAAAGCAAGGCACAAGTCTTAGAGCATTCCATTAAAGATTTTGAAATTGACATGGAATTTGACTCATTACCCTTTGTGTCTGGCTACTTAGTGAATTATCTATCTAACTATAGGATTTTCTTGACCATATCTTTCCAATTTTTCTCACAGGAATAGAGTGAAAGACTTTGTCCAATGCTTTGTTAAAATCTATGTAAACTAGATCTATAATATTGCCCCAATTTTTAATTTAACAATAATTTATTATTTATGCATTTATTTATTTATAATTTATTATGTATTTAATAATAATTTAATTTTGCAATCTTATTTTAAAAAGGAAATCAGTCTGGCATTTCTTTTCCTGAAGCTATTCTAGGTCTTTGTTATTACTGCTTCCTTTTCTAGAATCAAGTCAAGTTCACTGGCCTGCAGAATACAGATTCCATTATTTTTCCTTCTTGGAGAGATAGGACATCTGCCATTGTCCAATTTTATAGCATCTTTCTTGTTCTTTGTGATCTTTGGAAGACTATTGAGAGTGGATCAGCAATCAGACCTGCTGGTTTTCAGTACCTTGAGGAAAGTTCATTTAGCCTTATTAATTAAAGAGTTGATCATTTGATTTCTCACAACTTTGAGATGTAAGTGCTATTACTAACACCTTTAATGGTTGAGAAAACTAAGTCAGATAGAGATTAAATTACTTTGTCTAGGATTAAACAGTTGTCTGAGGCTGAATCTGAACTCAGGCCTATAACTCCAAGCCCAGTGTGCCATCTAGTTGCCCCTAGAATTTTGGATAGTGTTGGATCTAACAGAGGAATTCTGAATCTATGCTGGGGAAAAGTAAGGCATAGGGCCATGAAATGGAATAGAAACTCTAGATCTTCATAATTCTCATATAAGCAGTAAGAATGGAGGACTAAATCTGGATTGATTTCTGCAACCTGGGCCTGGAGCATGTGTAGAACACGCAAGGAGCCACCTCTCCAGTAGAGAAGCTGAGGGAGCCCTCTTCCCAGGAGAGTTGGTATGACACAGAAAGGAAGTGTCTTGTAGAAGCCAAGGAGCATTTGTAGACATTCTGTAGCTAATTGTGGGTAATTAGCCCTGGCTAATCTGGCTAACCATGTGATGAAGAGGAAGCTCTTTGGCTGCTTAGGAATTTCAAAAAGGCTTGTCAACTGTGTCTGAGTCCTTTTAAAAACTTTCTAAAGCCTTGCGGCCTCCTGCCCGCTGAGACCAAGTAGCCCTTCGACAGAGGTCCTTGGCCTCAGAATTTATTCTCTGCTCAGAAGAAGGGAGATTAATAGCTTTTACAGAAAAGGGAAGAAATAGCATTTGGAGGATATGCAGTTGTGCTGGGATGAAGTCCTATAGTTGACTATCAACTGGCTATTGTAGTCAGGATGAGGTGTGATCTATCTTCCCAATAGGAGTTTGCTGCTAAATGTTTGACAGTTGGCTTTCCTAAGTGACACTTTTTAAGTTTAATCTGCTTAATATTTGCTCTATCACTTTTTAAAGAATAGACAAACAACAAAATAATAAAATAAACCTTGATTTATAGCATTTGATTTATGGCTCACACTGAAAATTTAACAATTCATTCTCATTATACCCTTTGCTTTCTGAACTATCAACCAATCAATAATATACTTCTTGAAGCCAAGTCAGCACCAGGCCTGAAGTCAGGAGGACCTGAGTTCAAATTTGTTCTCAGACACTTAACACTTCCTAACTGTGGGATCCTGGGCAAGTCACTTAACCCCAATTGCCTCCGCAAAAGAAAAAAAGAAAAAAAAAAAAAAAAAAGAGGAAGCCAAGTCAGCCACTCAACCTTGGGTTGATGCCATGTCTCCAGTGGACATTAGTTTCCATTTTAGAGATCCCTGTTTCAAGAATAATAAGAGGTATATAGCACCACCTTCTTTGTACCATTCCTTACCATCATCCCTTTTCTTAGTCTTATGCCTTCTACCACCCTCCTCTCACCCAATAGAGCTAGAAAAACAAAAGAACACTTTTTGTTGCCCTTAGTTTTCCTCACAAACCTCAGCTCATTCTGAGTTTTAAGATTCCTGAGATTATTCTTATGATATGATGCTATGATATAAATTTGTATTCATCCTCCCATTACCTTCCCTTGTGAATATCTGTATGTCTTTTCTTTTGTTTGTATTAAGTTTTTATATCTATTCTCTATTTCTTCTATCACCAAAGTTATTGCCAGTATCCTTCTCCCCTATCCCTGCCAGAGAATCATCCCATATAACAAAAAAGTACTTTTTAGAGAGGAAAAAAATGAATACAATTGATTAATATATTGAAAAAGTTCAAAAATTTTATAGTACCTGTGGACTTCCACAAATGGTATAGATTAGAGTTATCTTCTCATATCTCTTCATTCTAATCTGGCTCAATCTTTATAATTTTGTTACTTTCACTTCTGAATTTCTGTCTGGTAGTTGTTCTTTCCATTTACATTGTTATAGTTACTGTTATATTGTTTTCTTTGCTCGGCTTACTTCACTCTGCATCAGTTCATTTTTCCATACTTCTCTATGTTCATCACACAATAATTTCTTGTAACAGTAACATTCTATTATATTAATATATCACATTTTCTTTGAGCCATTCCTCAATTGATGGCATTTACTTTGATAGTTAAATTGGATCGCAAATAGTTGAAAACTGATGAAAAGTGCCTGAACAACAATTGATTTTGTTTCCAATTCTTAGTTATTATTTTTAACTAAACTAAACTAAAAATTGCTGCTATAAATATTTTAGGATATATGAAAACTTTCTTTAATTTCTTATATGATGATGACTTTTTGGGGGGAGATAAGCTCAGTAATAGAGTCTTGGTTCAAAAGGTTTGGACATTTTAATCATTTTATTTATATATCTGTATATGTCTTTTTGAAAAAGCTAAGCTCCTTGTGCATCCACATATGTTTCTTTAAACAACTTCTTTTTCTTGCTGTAATTACAAGTAGAAATCTATCCTTTTCTCTGAAATTTGCTCTCCCCAATGTATCAGACCACAATGTGCCTAATTTCCTCTCCTATATTACAGATTCTAAGATGGAGTGGTCATTTTCCTTTGAAGTTCATCCCAGTTATAGTTCCTCCTTATTGGTCAGGACCAGGTCCAAAACAGGTATATCAAGAAACTATTAGTTTTCATGCTCTGGCAAAAGGAAAAGATTGAAGTAACTCATTATTTCTATATTATGCTTCTGTGCTAAGCTTGTACTTTGTTTCATGAACTCCTTATCTTTTTCCTCTTTTTATCCAGGTGGTCTGTGTTATACTCCAAAGACAATATTGTTTCTATTTCTGTCTGTCTCCATTTATCTTCATCCAAATTTGTTCCACTTCAATTCTCCCTTCTGGTTTCTGGATTTTCTTAGATGGTGTAATCAATAGAGTGCTGGGCTTAGAATCAGGAAGACCTGATTTCAAATATGGTTGTAGTATGGCTAAACTTTCTAGCTGTTTGGGCAAAATCACTTAATCTCTATTTGCCTCAGTTTCCTCATATGTAAATTGGGGATAATAAAAGTCCTTACTTCCTACAGTTATTGCAAGGATCAAATAAAATAATATTTGTAAATTACTTAACACAGTATCTAACACACAGTGGACACTAGATAAATGTTAACAATTATTATTACTAAAAATGCAATGCATACATTGCACTGCCCATTCTCCTCACTTCATTTTGCCTGTACATTTCTCTTGAATAAACTTTACTCTTTCAGATTCATATTCCAGTCATGAGACCCATCTAATGAAATATCTATGATATAGATTATATCAAATTTGCCTCCATGTCCTAGGATTTGTAGTTTTTGCATTTATGTATAGACAAAGTGAGGGTGTATGGAGTGTTCAAGGAGAACTAGAACTTCTTGCATGAGGGGTTGCCAAACCATTTTCAGGGCTATTCATCTACCACCTCTGGTCAGCCCTCACTCACTTGTGGCTCCAAGAAGCTATGTAGTAAGCAGCAGGTACACTCTGGTAAAACTATTTTGGTAGACAGTCAAATCAAATTGAGGGTAACCAACAAACCTGTTAGTGAGTTAGGGGATATCTACCCCAAGCATATGAAGACTTTCCCAGTGTCCTGGGACACTGACCGACATTGTGACTTTTGTCTTTCTACTATGGATGTCTCTGGAAGAGAGAGGGAGGCTAAAGACTTTGTGCAACTCTGCCTCACTTAAATCCAATTCATACGAAAGCCAAGACATCACCCATCATCCACTATTTTACTGTTTTTTATTTTATTTTCTTACTATTTTACTTGCTTTGAAGTCCTATGGCAACAGGCTAGTGATAAAGCAGCAGATGTGAATTCACTGGGAGTTATAATCACAACCCTGCAAACAGGAAGCTCAGGTCAAAGGGTTGTCTTCTTACTGTACTAAAGCAGCCTGGTGAATACCAGGCCCTTGGGTGTCTGAGCAGCCTTTTAAAATTTTTTTTTATTTGGTTTTTTATTTTCCTCAATTAATGTAAAAACAATTTTCAACATTCATGAGCATTGATGAAAATATATGCAAAGATAGTTTTCAATATTCACCTTTGCAAAACCTTGTGTTCCAAATTTTTCTCCGTGCTCCCTAAGACAGCAAGCAATCTGATGTAGATTAAACATTTGCAGTTCTTCTAAACATATTTTCATATTCAGCTGAGCAAAAAATGCCACTAGATCAAAAGGGAAAAAATGAGAAAAAAAAAACAAGCAAACAACAAGAAAAAAGGTGAAAATAATATGCTTTGATCTACATTGTATTGCTGAAAATAGCTAAGTTATTCACAACTGATTGTTTTTTGCAGTTATAATGTTCTCCTGGTTCTACTCATTTCACTCAGCATCAGTTCATGTAGTCTTCCCAGGTCTTTCTGAAAGCATCTAGCTCATCATTTCTCTTATCACAATAGTATTCCATCACAATTATATACTATAAATTGTTTAGCCATTCCTAAATTAATGAGCATTCCCTCAATTTCTAATTCTTTGCCACTAGCTGCTATACATATTTATCACATTTCCAAATTGCCAAGCAGCCTTTTTTAAGGATTGCACTATTCACTCCTGGCATGAAGAAAGGGATAGGAAAGGTGTTCCAAAAGTTGTCTGCTTCAGTCACTCCTGGTCTACTTACTGCAGAAGGCAGAGATATGAAAAAAAAATGTACAAAATGTTTTACCTTAAGATTGGTATATGGAATGTGTACACACTTGTGGACAAAACAAAATCCAATAGACCTGAAAAATGAACAACTCTTGTTGTGAGAGTACTCACAACTCAGCAGGTACTGCATTCAATTAACAGCTCTGAGTGAAACAAGGCTGGCAAATGAAGCCCAGCTTACTGAAGTTGGAGCTGGATGAACATTTTTTCTGCCATGGCTGCCATGAGGAGGAGCACCATGAAACTGGCATAGGTTTAATAATCAGATCTAATCTAGACAGCAAACTTATATTCCTCCCAAAAGGACTGAGTGAGAGGCTCATGACAATGTGACTGCCATTTGAAGCAAAGTATCGTTCCACCACAATCAATACATAGAATCCTACCATGTTGAACCCTGATGAGGTTAAAGAAAACTTTTATGAAGACCTGGAGACTCTCTTAGTCAATGTGCCCAAAGTGGAAAAGCTTGTAATTCTGAGTGACTTTAACACCAGAGTAGGCACAGACTTTCAGAAATAGCAGGGAAGAACAGAATCAGAAACGTAACAACACTGAAGACTTGTTTCTCTCATGAGCTTCTCATCCCCAACACAGTCTTTCATTTACTTAAATGCAGTAAAATTTCATGGATGCATTCTGATCACAACCACTGACATTTAATATCCTATATTGTGTAAGGGGGAGAGATAGACAGTATGTGAGAATGATGGTGATTTGTGGCACAGAGTTCTGGACCAATTACAGGCTTATTCTCTCCAAGCTAAACATTTGGATTTGACAGAAGCAGAGGCCCTAAGGCAAGATGACTGTCAGAAGACTCACCACCAACAGATTAGAATGCTTCTACATGCAGGACAGTTTCTTACTGACCTGAAGGGAAAGCTAAGCTAGCACATACAGTAACAGAAGAGTGTGCAGCTTTCAGAGACTTGTTGACAACACTCCCTTTGCTATTCTGGGCTAGAACACTCAACAACATCAGGACTGGTCTGCTGAAAATGGTGGGGAAATTCAGAAGCTGCTAAAAAAACAACTTCACAGGATTTACCAGCAGGACTGTTTGCCCATCAGTGTTTTACTCCATCGAAATTAAAGTGTAAGTGAAGCTTAGAGGCAGGATTTGGGGCTCAGGAAGAAAGCAGATGAAATTCAGTTCCATACCAATACCAAAAACCCAAAGTGCTTATACAATGTCTTGAAGACTTTTTATGGGTAAAAGACCTATTGTGTGCCTCAATTATTCAGTACTAATGGAGTCATATTGATTAGTAATAAGGATATATGATCCTGGAGAGATGGACTGAGCACTTCCATAGATGACTTCCAAGACTATCATCAATTAATGCTAAAGCAATTGATTATATACCCCAGATTGAAGTTAATTTCTCTCTAGTCAAACTTTGACTGAAGAAGTTTTGAATGCTAAGGTTTGTTTCATGCAGCAAAGTACTGGGTGCTGATTCCATCCCAACAGAGATCCATAAAATAGACATCTGCTCATATAGAAACTAACTGATACCTTCTAGGTTGTATGGAAAGAGGAAGTTCAAGGATGCTTTTATTGTCCATCTCTATAAAAGATAGTTGACCTATAACAATCACAAGGGAGATTCTCTCTCTCTCTCTCTCTCTCTCTCTCTCTCTCTCTCTCTCTCTCTCTCTCT
>JAJPUD010004207.1:0-71068 GCA_023553655.1 Myrmecobius fasciatus
CTATTCCACCAACCTCCTCCCCTAAATGGCAAGTAATCCAGTATATGTTAAACATATGCATTTCTTCTATACATATTTCCACAAACATGCTGCACAAGAAAAATGACACCAAAAAAGAAAAAAAAATGAGAAAGAAAACAAAATGCAAGCAAACAACAGCAAAAAAGAATGAAAATACTATGTTGTAATTCATACAGTTCCCACAGTATTCTCTCTGGGTGTAGATGGCTTTCTTCATCACAAGATCATTAGAACTGGCTTCAATCATCTCATTGTTGAAGAGAGTCATGTCCATCAGAATTGATCATTCTATAATAATGATGTTGCAATGTATAGTAATTATCTCCTGGTTCTGCTCATTTCACTCAGCATAAGTTCATGCAAATCTCTCCAAGTCTCTCTGAAATCATCCTGCTAGTTGTTTCTTATAGAACAATAATATTTCATAACATTCATATACTATACTTTATTCAGCCATTCTGCAATTGATGGGCATCCATTCAGTTTCCAGTTTCTTGCCACTACAAAAAGGGCTGCCACAAACAGTTTTTCACATGTGGGTCTCTTTCCCTCCTTTAAGATCTCTTTGAAACACAAATCCAATAGAAACACTGCTGGATCAAAGGGTATGCCCTTTGGGCATAGTTCCAAATTGCTCTCCAGAATGGTTGGATCAGTTCACAATTCCACCAACAATGTATTAGTGTCCTATTTTTCCCTTATTGCCTCCAGCATTCATCATTGTCTGACCTGTCATCTTAGCCAATCTGACAAGTGTGTAGTGGCACCTCAGAGTTGTCTTAATTTGCATTTCTCTGATCAATAATGATTTAGAGCACCTTTTCATATGACTAGAAATTATTTGTTTCTTCATCTGAAAATTGTTCATATCCTTTGACCACTTATCAATTGGATGATGGCTTGAATTCTTATATATTTGAGTCAATTTTTTATTTATTTTAGAAATGAGGCCTTTATCAGAATCCTTGAATGTAAACTTTTTTTTATTGGTTTCCCTTCTAATTTTGTCTGCATTGGTTTTGTATGTACAAAAACTTTTTAGCTTAATATAATCAAAGTTATCATTTTGTATTAAATAATGTACTTATCTTTTTTATATATGATTTAACAATCATGTTAAATATATTTTCATATTAGTCATTTGTGAAAAAGGATCTGAACAAAAGAAAAAAACTATGAGAAAGAAAAAACAACCAAAAAAATTGAAGTAGTATACTTTGATCTTCATTCAGACTCCATAATTCTTTTTCTGGATGCAGATGGCATTTTCCAGTATAAACCTTTGAAAATATTTTGATTTACTGTGTTGCTGACTATAGCTAAGACTACTTTAGTTGATTATTGTACAATATTGCTGTCACTGTGTATCGTGTGCTCTTAGTTTTGTGCACTTTGCTCAGTATTAGTTGATGTCTTTCCAGGCTTTTCTGAAATCTATTTACTCATCATTTCTTATAGCATAATAGCACCCCCTTGCATGTATACACCAATTGATGGACATTCCATCAATTTCCAGTTCTTTCCCCACGGCAAAAAGAACTGCTATAAATATTTTTGTGGGTCCTTTTCCCTTTTTAATATCTCTGTGGAATTCAGACTTAGTAGTGTTATTAATGGATCAAAGGGTATGCACAATTTGATCATCCTTTGGCCATAGTTCCAAATTGCTCTCCAGAGTGGTTGGATCAGTTCAAAACTCCACCACAATCCATTAGTGTTCTAGTGTTCTAATTAACAGGGAAATCACTGGAATTTAGAAAAATTGGGGAAGGTTTAGTATAGGAAGTCAGATTTTCACTGGTACTTAAAGGAAGTACAAAATGGTTCCTAGGTGAAACCTAGTTGAAAATCCAGCAAAAAGGGGGCAGCTATATTGCACAGTGGATAGAGCACCAGCCCTGAAGTCAGGAGGACCTGAGTTCAAATCTGGTCTCAGACACTTAACATTCCCTAGCTGTGTGACCCTGGGCAAGTCACTTAACCTCAATTGCCTCAGCAAAAAAAAAAAAAAAGAAAGAAAATTCAGTAAAGTGGACTAAAGAGTGGTTTTTAAAATTGGAAGAGATGCAAGAGAAATAAATGTCTCAAAAATCTAGAGATAAAAGCATTTCATGGAGGAATGTGATGGATAGTGTCAGATTCTGCAGAGAAGTCAAGGATTAGGCTTAAGAAATGGTCATGGAAATTAGAAATGGAGGTGTCCTTAATTTTGGAGAGGAAAAAAAATGTATGAGTTCAGAAGCCAGTCAACAGAGAGTTAAAAAACAAAATGAAAAGTTTGCCCATGGTCAAACAGTGATGATGCTTAATCAGGTCTTACACCAGGTCATCTTGATTCTAAGGCCAGCCTTCTAGCCACTCTACCATCTCACATGATTGGTGCTCCAATATTCTATAATTGTATCATGATTCAAGAGAGATGCTTTATACCTGTTGTTGACAAGAAGCATTTTATCTCCAGGCAGAGTCTTGCTTTTTTCCTCAATAAAAAAGGTAGAAAAAAGGAAAAAAATAATATCTTCAGAACCTGAGCCTAACAGCTCCTACTTTTGTTTGTTCACTGGACCACATAATTACTACACAGATATGGGTCAGGTATTTGCCATCCAAATTAGTTTCAAAGCCATGAGTCCTTGCATCAGGACTTTTAGTTGGAAAAAATACAATAATAAGAGATTATATTTTAAAAATTGAAATCAGAAAAGAAAATTATGCTCTGAATGTGATTTTGTGAATCTTTCATCAACCCATTAATTGGGAAGATGTTCCTTTTACCAGCATCAAGCAGGTGGGACAAACAACTTATTGATAGGATTGATGAGTGATTAAATAAGCAAATGGTGGGACTAGGATAGACTAACATTAACATTTCAATAAACAAGGTCAAATTCCTTATATTCCTTTCCTCTTAATCTCTTTAGCTTAAATTTCTTTTTTTAAAGAAAAAAGTCCTGAATGTAGAGTCAGAAAGCATAGAAATGGATCTGGCCTCACATTTAATAGCTTTGTAATCTTATACAAGTTATTTCACCTCTCTGGGATGAAATTTTCTCACCTAGAAAAAGCACCTGGCAGACTTCTGAAGCCACTTCTAGTTATGAATCTATGATCTTATAACCCCCAGAAGCAAGCTAGCAAAAGGGAAAAAAAAAAGAAGTAAAAAATGTGAAATGGAAAACAAAGAGAAAAAAAGAATTTGAAGGGTAAGTGGGAAAACCTACATGTGTTGTAATGATAAAGGGTGAAAGGAGACAGACAGGACAGAGAAAAAAGGGAAAGAAGACTGAATCTTTGGAACTATTTTAATTCATAGAGTGTTTTTTCCCCAAAGACCATGGGTATTCAACCTGACTCTGAAAATAGATTTCAGGAGTACATGAGCTTGGATGGAGAAAAAAATATTTTCACTTATCTAACCAAAATTGAGCATTTTGTTCAATTATTTGCTTCTATTATTTTGCAGAGTTCATAGGCTTCACCAGACTGATAGCAGAGTACATTACACACACACACACACATACACACACACACACACACACACACACACACGCACACATAATCTTCAAGAACTCCTATGATAGAAGTAGAAGTCAACCTCTATGAAATGGAAATAGCTCCTCTAGTTTCTAGGAAGGATGAGAGGAATTTCAGGTGTTTACAAAAATAAGCCATTCATTTTTTTTTTCTCTCCATTTTTTTGTTAATTATTTATTTAAAACTTAAAATCAAAAAGAACAGAAAAAGAAAAAAAAGTCATATTCACAGCAGAGCGTCATTATAGATGATTCAAAATATGAAATAATAAGTCTCCATTTCAAGAAAGTCAGTATAATCTCTGTGTTCACAGATGCCCATCCTTAGATTTCTTCTTTGAAGGTTTTTTTTTATTCTCCCCTGTTCACTTTTTGCTTTCTTCTTTTTCTCCCTCTTTCCTCCCTCCTCTATCTCCCTTAAGAAGGCTACAATTAAGCATGAACCTATATATATGTACATACACATACATATATATGTGTGCATATATATGTATATATAGATATATCTAAACTATATACATTCATATACATCTATGTAAGGATATACTATGTTTATTTATCCTCTCTTTCTCTGAGGGTAGATAATGTCTTCCTTTTTAGCTTCAAGTTTTTCCATGTTTTTCTAAATCTACCAATTCATCATTTGCTACACCACAGCAACATTCCAACCTTATACTATCTATTTATTTTAAGTACTCTAAAACAATATTGATTAATATGACTGACATATAGTGTAGTTTCCCTATTTTTCTCTTTTGATTAAATCCATCTTATTTTAGCTTTGTCTGAAGTTAACAATTACTATAGCCACTCAATATATATCAGAGGATCAAAAAATTAAAAGTTGACTAGTTATTTCTATAAAAACATATTGAGGCAGTATATGACATTCAGACCAGAAAAAAATGCCATACTGTTTTCTTCATTACAAAAAAGGAAAATAAATCACAACAAAGGTAACGTCCTTCACTAATATTAAAGCATAGCATAGAACTATGTTTATCATTATTAACTTTATGCTGAATAGTCCCCAAAGGGCTGAGCTCATATATCTTAAGGAATCAGTGAAAAAGTGTCCACTTATAAACAAGATTGAATCCAGATATTGTAAAGCACTTTGAGCTCATATCTCTTAAACCCACAGCATGTAATGCTTTGAGATACATTCAAGACTATACTGTTAAATATTTAACAACTGGCTTCCCAGAAGGAAAATAAGTGTATTTACAATGCAATTTGGTTTAATCTGAAGTATATTTTTCATTGTTTTCTAAAATCTAGACAACCAAGAAAACAATAAATCAAGGCCTAATTTTTAGCATTTGTTAAATCCTAAATTACAGAAGTTCAATATGAAAACAACATTGGTTCTCAAGAGCCTGTCCAAGTTGGCTCTAGAATACTTTTGGCATAGTCTGTGAGGTACCAATGGGATTTCCAAGGGATGTTCAGGATTGCAAATGTAGATTTGAGAATATTCTATGTAGATATGATAACTAATCCAATAGGAACTTATCAGATTCTTTAAGAGAAAACTTGCAGGGTGAGAAGAGAATGTCAAGGGCATATTCCTAAAGCACTCTCATACATAGGAGCTAGGAAATCAATGGTGAAATAGCATAAGAGACTGAGAAGAAGCAATCGTACAAACAGAAGCTTCTAGGAATAACAGTATATTGAAAAATTGAAAATAAAGTGAAAAAATTATCCTGGAAGAGAAAATGATGGATAAAATAAAAAAAAAAAAACAACTTCATAGAGATCAAAAAGAATGAGAACAAAGAATAGGCCATTGTTTCAATAATTAAGAGATCTATATAACTTTTTTGTTTATTGTTCTCATCAGTACTATTGTGATCCTATGATGTCTTGAGCCTACTTAGCATATAGAACCATATATAGAATTGTTACTGCAACTCAACTGCTCAGAGCTCAAGTTTTTATGCACAGGCTTCAACACCAAAAGATCCTTTGGGTAATTTCAAAACTGCTTCTGCCTCTCTCAGGCTATTAAAAACCTAATTCCTTGGTTCAATACCAAAAAAAAAAAAAAAAAAAAAAAAAGAGTCAATGCTTTTTTCCTCGTGCTTCTTGAGTGTAAGTTAGAGTTTTCTATCATGCTCACAGCATATTGCCTTCATCTTACTTAGAGAAGCTCTTCTCTCTTATTCTTTCCTTCACATGTTTCACAATTTCTCAAGTCCCAGGCATAATCAGAGCACATTTTAAAATCCAATTTATCCCCTTTACACGTCTCAAGCTTTAATCTTCAAAACCAAGCTATCTCATTCAACCTTTTTCAACAGTGCATGCAAAGCTCTGAGAACAGCAAGGATTTTGTGAGACCCATTTGTTCTCTCATCCGAGGAGATGTGGTGCTTGCAGGATCTGGGCATCACTTGCCCTTATCAGAGGAACTCTACTTGTTGTAGCTTCTGATCTGGCTCTGATCTCCACCATGGCTTTTTCCCACTCCCACAGCGAAATTAGGCTAGTAGGCTACTCATCAGTTTCTCTTGTTTCATTCTATTCCAGTATCTGGCTCAAACACATCAAGGTGTTTAAAGTCTGAGCACAAGGAAGGAGGAAACAAGTAGCCTAGTTCTGCTGCAATTGTCAGCTAGATTGGGCTAGAGGTCAGAAAGATGTGAGTTCAAATTCTGACTCAAAAACTTATCTTACACATCATCATAGACATTTAACCTCTCAGGCTTTGCTTTTTATTCTAAAAAATAAAAATAGGAAAAGCACCATCTCACAAAATTGTTGTTATCTAATGAGATCATTTCCATAATATCTGGAGTCAGGAAGACCTGAGTTCAAATCTAGCTTCAGAAGCTTACTAGCTGTGTGACATTAAACAAATCACTTAAACCTGGTTGCCTGAGTTCTTCATCTGTAAAATAATCTGGAGAATGAAATGAAAAACTATCCCAATGGCATTGCCAAGAAAACCCCAAATTGGATCACATAGAGTCAGACATGGCTTGAACAAGGAACATTAATGCATTCCTCTCTTCAGCTATATTTACATTAGAGTTCTTGTGACCATGACATCTCATAAGCACAACCTGTGTCTGTCTCTCATAGTTGGAAGCAATACAATAGTGTGAAATTCATATAAGCCCATCTAGGGTTACTGGAAATACTATTACTGAGTAGAGAATAAAGGTATACTCTCTCTCTCTCTCTCTCTAATCCCAATGAAACTAAATAAGATACACATAAAAGAGAGAAAAGGTCAAAAAACAAGAATTAAAAAAACTTCTAATGATCCTGCAGCTCAAATCTGCCAAAAGATCATAGATTTTTCAACTGAAGGGAAATGCAAAGATCATCTGGTCCAATTTCTTAATTTTACTAATAAAATCCCTTGATTACTGAGGACAAATTCAAAATAATATGCAAATTTAAGCTGTGGGTAACTCTAAATCAGATTTCCTAACTTAGGGTCTAGTGCTCCTTTTAGTAATCCATGCAAAATATATATATATATATATATATATATATATATGTGTGTGTGTGTGTGTGTGTGTGTGTGTGTGTGTGTGTGTATATATTGTAGCATGAATAGTCAGTATCAAAGTAAATAAAGTTAGGAAAGAGAGATATTAAATTAAAATTTTGGTCAGAATATTGTCCAGACATTTTAGCTCAAGAGCTTGATCATTATGGTACATATAAACTCTGCAGCTACTTTCATGACTTTGAATTAATGAAGTTCAAGTTCCAAGATTTTGGGTGTCTATTCATCCCCTCACAATCCAGGGGTATCCCTAAAGAGTGAATGTCTATCTTTCTAATTCTACTGCTTAGAGGCCTCCAAGAATTGCTTCTTTTATGATTTTTAATTCAGAATGTTTAATTTGTTCTTAGAAAAGGGCATTTACTAAAGTGGCATAATTGGTACAGTAGAAATAGATATTGCTTTCAAAAATCTATAGCATTCTCTCCCATCAGTTCATATGGAGTCAATAAAAGAAGTGAGTTTGAGCCTACAGATCATGTAAGACAATAAGTTTGAATGTCTTTTTCTTGAATTATGCTAGTTATTCCCTTTATATATGATAGATGATGAACTTTTCTCTTATGCTCCTTTTTAGAGCTTAGAATCATCCTTTCCAGTGTACTTGTAAGGTCTCTGTATAAGGAAAGAGTTCATAACCAAAAAAGAGATAGAAATGATCATAAAAAACCAAATGAATAATTTCGATTACATAAAATTAAAAAAAAAAAGTTTTGTACAAACAAAACTAATGAAGCCAGAATTAGAAGAAATATAGGAAGCTAGAAAACATTTTTATATCAGACTACTCTGCTAACAGTCTCATTTCTCAAACAAGACATTCTACAATTGGTCAAATGCCAAAGAATATAAATAAGCAGTTTTTGTTTTTTATTATTTATTTATTTTTTATTTTATTTACATAACATATGTGTGGGTAATTCTTCAACAATAACCCTTACATAGCTTTCTGTTACAAATTTTTCCCCCCAACTCCCCACCCCTCCCCTAGATGGCAGGATATCCACTACATGTTAATTATGTTAAAATATTGGCAAATCGAATATATGTATACATATTTCCAAACTTATCATTGGTGTGCAAGAAAAATCTTATCTACACAAACGATATATCAGATAAAGGAAACACAATGTAACCAAACATCAATCAAGGAGTATGAGAATGTTATGTTGTGGTCCACATTTCGCATCCCTCTCTCTGGGTGTATATGGCTTTCTTCAGTGAACAATTGGAGGTGGTTTGAAACATTTCATTGTTGAAGAGAGCCATGTCCATCAGAATTGATCATCATATAGTACTGTTGTTGCCGTGTATAATGATCTCCTGGTTCTGCTCTAAATAAGCAGTTTTTAAACAGCACATGAAAATGAGCAAATGAAATGGTTTAAATCATTATATATTAGAGAAATGGAAATGTAAACAACTCTGAGATACCAACTCAGATTTGCTAAGATGATAGAAAAGAAAGAGGCAAATGGTAGAGAGGGTGTGGAAAAACTATTGGTAGTCTTGTGAACTACAACCATCATGGGGAAAAAAAAATTGAAAGTATAACCAAAGGGCTATAAAATTTTGCATATTCTTTGACCCAGAAATACTTCTACTAGATTTTTATCCCAATGAGATCAAGTAAAAAGGAAAAACACCTCTCTGTATAAAGATATTTATAGCAGTTCTTTTTGTGTTGACAAGTAATTGGAAGTTGAGGCAATGCTTATCAATTAGGAAATGACTAAACAAGTTGCGATATTTGATTTTCATGGAATACTATTGTGATATAAGAAATGATAAGTAGGATGGTTTTACAAAACTTTGGAAAGACTAAAGGAACTAATACATGGATGGGAGTAGTACTAGAAAGATATTGTACAAAGTAATATAGAGATATTGTAAGGACAATCAATTGTTTAAAACTTAGGTACTCTGATCAAGAAAATGATCCAAGACATTTCCCAAGGACCTATGATGAAAAATGCTATTCTTTTGCACAGAGAGAAATGACAAACTAAGAGTGTAGATTGAAACACACAATTTAAACTATATTTTTCTTGGTTTTGTGTGTGTTTTCTGTTGCTACAAGATTAAGCATGTTTTATACAACTTCACATGAATAATTAATATTATATTGTTTGTTTTCTAAAAAGGTAGGGGAAGAGCAGAAGGTAGAAGAGAATTCCATACTTAAATTTTTTAAATGAATGTTAAAATACTTTAATTTGATAATTTAACAAAAGGGGTAATTTACAAAAAGACTCAACCTTTCCTCATATCATCAAGTTTGTCTTCAGCTGCTACTAATACAAATATTGCCACTATCTCCTATTAGGACATTTAATGAAAAGTTCTAATCCTCTGGTTTTCTGAAGTTTGCAAGGTTTTCCTTGCATTGAAGAGTTATTATAGAATTATTTGTCAGTCTACAGCAATAGTGCCAAAGGAAAATAATTTCATACCTACTAATGGAACAGGCCACCTAGAGGGGACACAGTCTTGGGTCATGGAAATCTTATATAAATAGGAAAAAAGTGACCTAATATTGACTCTGCTATTGAATATGTGATCTCGTACACTTCACTTCTCTCTTTTTTAGTTTCAGCTATTCTACTTATACAATGAGAATCTTGAACCTGATGATTCATAAGACATCTTTCACATCTAAAATTCTATATCTGAAGAATGTAACATGAAGCCTAACTAGGGATTGCTAACAATAGTTTTTTGCACAATTCTTTCTAATAATTTCACAATAGTAGTCTTCAAACATAATAGTAGACTTAAACTTCATTAATTCAGCTATACCAAACTCTTTTCCAAAAACTTCAGAAACAGTTTTATACTCATTAATGTTGGTCTTCCCCCTTCCTCTACCCCAAGAGTTATGGTTTCAATGTATGGCAATATTGTGTGGTGAGTAGATTGCCTGGGACTCATGGGGATAATGATGATGATGGTGATGATGATAGCTAATATTTTTATGGTATCTTTTATGTGCCAGACACTGTGCTAAGTTTTTATAATTATATCATTTAGAAATTGTTTTAATTTTCAATTTCTGATTAAGAATGATTTTGAATATTTTCAGGTGGTATGTTCTTAATGTTAAAATTTGATTAGATTACCTATAGATTTGAGATATAAAACACTTGATGCAAAGATTGAAAGATTGTTTTTGCTCAATTCATCTTTTATTCCTCATCATAGCTGATTTATCTTGGTTGGAACTGTTAATATAGTATGAAATTTTATGATCTTTATAGCAGTTTAATGTTAACAAAAAGCTTTCTCTACAGCAACTCTGCAAAATATTGTACATGTGTTTATGATGATCTCCATTTTATAAACTAAGAAACTGATTTACAATGATATTTGCTAACTTAGCTAAGGTCACAATCTAGTGTCACAGTTGGTGAAATCTCCACCTGCAAATTTTTTTTTCACAGCCTCTGTGCTCTAAGGCAGCCCAGATGGTTAAATAATATGGAGCCTAATGAATACAGAACAAAATAGGTAATAGCAACAGCCTAAGCAGATAATGTGTTTGTGCTACAAGAAGAGGGTATATTTGCAGCTAGAATGAATCATATTTGAATCATTTATAGAACAACAGAATTTCAGAAGTCAGAGAGATCTTAAACACCAGCCAATCAAATTCTTTCCAAAAGTATAAACAAACATGATACTTATAACTAAAAAAAAACAAAACAAAAACCTTTATTTGTCTCACCAATGAGAGTATAGAGGCTATAGACTAAGGATCCTTTGGCTTTGAATTATGCCATAGCATTGATTGATACTTAGCAGCTCTGGGATCTTTAGATACTTATAAGGATGTGGAGAGATCCAGAGAGTGGTGAATGGGAGGGACCAGATAAGTTAACAGCTTGGGGCAGGGGATTTGCTTATGCTCCATAGACAGAGAAGGAATCCGATAGGTGACAAAAGGCTGTATCCACCTTGTCCATCATGGAGAAACAGAAAAAGAGCAGACCCCCAAAATAAAGGAGAAGATCCAGGAAACACCAGGTGGTTTCCTCTCTGATGACATCCACCACTGAAAGAGCCTGGCAACTGTATGACTAACATTACCATGACTATAAAAATAATTGAAACTGAGACTGATTCAGGATTTCAAAAGCAACAGGAATCATTGGCTTTGCTGGCATATGAAGTGATGGACAATAGATGGGCTTTGGACTATCTCTTGGCTGCTGAAGGAGGTGTATGTGTGGTTGTGAATTCCCCCTGTTTTATGTATATCAATAACTCACAGCAGGTGACCACAAATGTGCACGACCTACACGAGGCTGCTTAGTGGATGACACACAAGACAAGAGTTGTTTTCTATACCTTCCTTCCAGGACTCTTGGAAGTCCTTTATGGCATCTTGTTTACTCCTATTACTTGTTATAATACTACCTGCCTGTGTGATTCCCCCCATGCTGAAACTTGTTATTCACTGTTTTATGGATCTGACCATTGATGTATTTCTGCTCCAATTAAAGCAAAAGAAAGTGGGAGATGTAGATGGCCACAGAGAGTGGGGAACCCTGGGCAAGGTATAAGACCCTTTAGTGCAGTAAGGAGCCCTTCTGACAGTGTCTGGTTTGGGTTCCCATCCCCACAAATGTGCCTCTGCCTTCCTGAGAAGTCAGGGGGCATGACAACCTGTATTGTAGTTAAAGCAGTTACATTAAAGTAGCAAGGAAACATCTGCACACAATAGAAAGTTGTTGATGTGGTCCTGCATGCGAAGAATCCTGTAGTTAGCACATGCACAGTATCGTTGTTATATAAGTGTATTACATAAACATAGTGTATATGAGGCTGAGGATTTCTTTGAATAAATGGACTCCTGCTTGACCATCTTTCTGAGTCCTGCCTCTTCATTCCTCATCCACAATCAGGGCTCAGGCTGGTTCCAAATTCCTTCCATGAGCAGATCTGGACACCAAAGTCTCTGTTCAATTTCTTTCACAGAACTTTCAAAATCCTATTCTTAATTGTACATCTGTGATCATGTAACTCCTTTGCTCAAAATTTCTCTGTGGATTCCTTATGCCTGTAGGAAATAATGCAGTGTAGTATTCTAAAGTGGCCAAAGTTTCTGAATCGTATAATCATTGGCTTTAGAGTTTAAGGGACTTTAGCGTTCATTTTGTTCAATTAACTTTTATTATAGATAGACAAACATGGACCAGAAAGGGTAAATGATGTTGATGTTCTTACCCCACCCTCTCACCCCACAAGACATATACATTAGTAACTAGTAGAGTAGGAATCTAGTTTTATCTTAAAATCATCTTAGTTCATATCCAGTGCTTGAAAATCTAATCTAATACCTAGCCTTCTGAACTTATTTTTTATTTTATTTATTTATTTATTTTTGCTGAGACAATTGAGGTTAAGTGACTCACCCAGGGTCACACAGCTAGGAAGTGTTAAGTGTCTGAGGCCAGATTTGAATTCAAGTCCTCCTGACTTCAGGATTGGTCTCCTGAACTTATTAACTGGAAAATCATAGGCAAATAATGTAATTGCCCTGAACCTCAGTTTTCTTACCTATTAATCAAGGATTAAACTGGGATGACAGTTGTGGGGATCAAATGTGATAGTGCACGTAAAATCTTTGTAAAAAATCTTAAATTGTTGTTTAAATGACTATAATAATAGTAATGATGATTATAATGATGATGATGATTGTTATGATTTTCATTGTTGTGGTAGTGTTTGTTTTTGTTGCTAAAGCAGTTTGGTAATTCAGGATTTCTACACATTGGTTTCTTTGACCCTTACAACTTTATTTAATAATTTTTTTCAATACTTTTTATATTCTGGCCAAACTGTACAATTAGCTATTGCCCAATCTCTTCTTTTCTTCTTCTGTTTACCTCAATGATTTCAAACAGGCCATCCCTCATATCTGGTTTGGAATAAACCTCCACTGTAGTTTTGCAAATTGAAATTGGTATCTTATTTTAAAAATTCATTTTATGAACTATTTCTTTCATAAAGCCTTTCTTGATTGCTATAGCTGAAAGTAATATCTTCCATATCAATTTTTCTTTTTTAGGAATCTGTCTCTACTATGTTATGGCTATTATTGAACTTGTTTCATCATATATTATACCTTACTCCTACCTCCAGTTGACTGTAAGCTTTTAGAGATCAGACTATATCAGCTTGTGCCATTTTCAAGCATAACTCTTTGCATCTAGAAATATTTGCTGAATTTCAGAAGTGAATTCTTAAATCTACAATACTCATCCAAATTCTACAATACAGCTTCAAATCCTATTTTTGATAAGTCATATTGAAAAGTAAATTTTGTCTTTCAGAAGCAGGCAGGAAAACAGCATAGGAGGAGGAACCCTGCATCATTCTCTATCCATTATTATAGTTATTATTGCTCATGACTTTTTGAGGTCAGCCATGTACTGGTGACATAATTAGACTAGATTCCTTGTCTCACTATCTCAGTCTTTGGCAATTTTCACTTCCATTAATCAGCAGCCTATTGAAGATAAGTTTCATCTGATAGCTCATTGTCATTGTCATAAACTCAACTTAAATTGTACTAAAGAAGAAGAGTGCAAGAGGTAAGGATGCTGTAGGCACTACAACCCCTTGCCACTGCATCCCTCACCCCTATTCAAATGAAAATTTTGGAATCTAAGGCAGCATGATATGTGTGTGGTAGCAGGGAGGGATGTGGAAGCTTCAAGCAAGAAAAAAAAATGTGTCTAAGACCTGACTTTCATATTTACTAACTGGGAGAGCACAGGAAAGTTCCTTAACTTCTCAGTGCCTCAGTTTCTCATGTGAAGATAAAGGTACTTCCATTGCTTAAATTTTAGCATGATACTGAGAAATACTCTTTGAAAGCTATACAGTTCTTTGTAAATGGGATGTGTTTTTACATTGCATTTTTTGTATGTTTTACATTAACATTACACTGAGCTAAAATTAAAATTATTCAGGTCAATTTCTCCCATATCCCATTAGAAGGAGAACTAGGAACAATGGGTAGAAATCATAAACAGTCAGATTTAGATTTAATGTAAGGAAGAATTAAAAAACAAAATAAAAAATAGACAAAAAATCCAAAAAAAACAAAAATAAAACACTCAAAACCAAACCTGACAATTGGAACTATCAAGAAATGTAAGGAACTTTCTCAAGAGGTAGGTCCCTCTTAAGTGAAGACTTTCAAGCAAAGACTGGATCAATCAATAAATATTTATTAAGCACCTACTATGTTTTCTGGCACTAGGGATTCAAAAGGAGGCAAAAGACAGTCCCTGCCCCCAAGGAGCTTACAATCTAATTGAGGAAATTACACACACACACACACACACACACACACACACACACACACACACACACACAAAATGTTAAGTACAAGATAAATAGGAGTCAGTTAACAAAAAGTAAAGGTAGATAAAAAGTAAAAGCTAAAAAGACTTCCTATAAAAGGTGAGGGGAGACTTAAAAGAAGCCAGGAAAAATCAATAGAGCAGAGGAGGAAGAGTGTTCCAGGCATGAGGGAGCCAGAAGACTGGCATCACTGGATCAATTGGATTGGTGACAAGGAATCATATGAATGCTGGAAAGGTAGAAAGAGTCTGAGTTATGAAAGGCTTTGAATTTCTAACTGAGCATTTTTGTATTTGATCCTGAAGGCAATAGGAAACCAAAGGAGTTTATTAAGTGAATTTGGGTGAGGGATGACATGGTTGGATTTTTGCTTTAGAAAAATCCTTTTAGTGGCTGAATGGAGGATAAATTGGAGTGTGGAGAGATTCAAGACAGACAAACCAGCCAACAAACTATTGTACTAATCCATGTGGGATGATACTCTTTTTTTTTTTTTTTTTTTTGCTTTTTGTTGAGGCAATTAAGGTTAAGTGACCTGCCCAGGGTCACACAGCTAGGGAATGTTAAGAGTCTGAGGCCAGATTTGAACTTAGGTCTTCCTGACTTCAGGGCTGTTGCTCTATCCACTGCACCACCTAGCTGCCCCTAACAAATAAGTTTGTTGTTGTTGTTGTTTGTTTGTTTGTTTGGTTTTTTTTAAATTTTTATTTATTTATTTATTTATTTTTGCTGAGGCAATTGGAGTTAAATGACTTACCCTGGAGTCCCACAGCTAGGAAGAGTGTCTAAGGCCAGATTTGGACTCAGATCCTCCTGACTTCAGGGCTGGTGCTCTATCCACTTCACCACCTAGTTGCCCTGATAGTCTTATTTTATACTAAAGTAATGTTGATATCAGAGGAGAGAAGGGAGTTTATTGAAGAGATGTTCTAAACATGGCATGACAACAAATTACTTATATAATGAGTAGTAGTGAGAAACGCAGAATGACTCCTAGGTTGTGAGACTGAAGACCACAGAGAATGGAATTGTCCTCTATAGGAAGAGAGATGGTAGACAGGGGGAAAGATGCTGAGCTCTGTTTTAGACACATTGAGTGTACACTGTCTACTAGACATCCAGTTTGAGAGACCTGAAAGTCAGTTGAGATGTGAGGCTAGCAGTTTGGGGTAGGATGGGTAGATTTGAAGATGAAGCTGTATATGATCATCATAGGGATGCTCAAATTTGTAGGACTGAGTGAAATCACAAAGTAAAGTAGTATGGAGGGAAAAGGGAAGAGGGCCCAGGAGAGATACTTGGTGGATACCTATGGTTAACAAGATTGAATGAACACCCAAGCAGAAGAGAGCAGTATTCTCAAACACCTAGACTGGAGAGAGTATTAAGGATACTATTAAGGTTACAGTCAATCATTGTCTACAGAGAGATTGAGGAGAATGTAGACTGAGAAAAAGCAGTTGAATTTGACCAATTAGCTATGTTGTAGAAGGGATATTTGTATCCTTATTCAGGTCAAGGTTGGAACTGAGGTCCCTTCCAATTCTGAGAGACTAATTCTGAAAATGGATCTTTTCAAATTCATGTACCAGGAGACGGTAAAGGCCTCACCTGTATTCTATTATTATACTAAAATTGTATCATATTTATTTTTGGCCTTGTTTAATTTTCCCAGTGAGATCCATAAAGCCAGGGACTATGAATGTGTAACTTTTATACCCTCCGGTACAATTCTGCATATAGTAAACAGTAAATAAATACTTGTTTAAGTGAATTGCTGAATGATTGGCAAGATCAGTTATATAATTTCTCATTACTTTTTAGACTGTAATATTTTTGAATGCTGAGAGCATGAATTAGTTATCTTTTTATGCTCCTCAGTGTCCTTATTATCTCCATGAAGTAAATGAATGTCAAATACTGTATTCAAACAAAAGTTTGATGTTCTTACCATTATTATATTCTACCTGTCAGAGTGGAAAATTAATCATACCTTCCTACATAGTTCATCACACTTCTTGAGGCCTTGGTTTGCTTTGTCAAATGAGAGTTTGGAGTTGTCCAAAAGGTAACTTTGTGTGTGTGATCCAATTGGTGTTAACTGACTTGCCCAGTGTCATACAGCCAGTAAGTGTTGAGTGTCGAAGGCTGGATTTGGCTCCAGGACCAGTGCACTATTCACTTTGCCATCTAGCTGCTATTAGAGATAAACTTTTTGTATTTTGTGACACAGGCTCCCCTATTGGCAGCCTGGTAAAAAATTATGGACCCCTTTTAAGAATAATGTTTTTAAATAAGTGAATAAATGAAATGCTAAGTTTCAGTTGTATGTTCTATTTTGAATATTAAGAACATTATAATGTTTTGTTGTGAATTGTCTGTGCTCTAATATTCTATATTCTAGGATCATATTCATTTATAGAATCCTACATTCTGGTATTATTTAAGCATCCTATATTCTAGTTGCTACTGATTCAACAACCAGTGCTCTAATCTTCTATGATCTATGTCCTTTTCCAGTTTAACATTCTCTGTTCTATCTTCTCACATCCCTTATACTGAGGTCCCTTTTAATTTGAGCAATACGTGTTCGAATGTGATATTTTCCAAGGTGGCTTTTCTGTGACACTGAAAATGCCTAATAGCTTAAAATATTCTATCAAACTCTCTTGAAGCTCTTGAAGTATAAAAGAGCAGGACAGAAGTCTGGGAACAAGATAAACTTGCTGTCGCTGTTACAGTGATATTGAAATGAGTAGAGGTGAGAGAAACATCTGTCATCTCCTCATTCTTCTGGTTGCCCAGCTTGGTTTTCTTCTCTTCAGGGACTTAGTCAAGCACGCCTAAGAAGCTGCCTTCAGTGAACAAGAACTTTTCTACTGCACGTAATGATCTGACAGTTTGCTGTTTTCTGGGCACCTGGAGCTGAGTGACTTTGTCTTCCACACATGATTGCTGTCTTCAAGGGGCAGTGAGGCATGGGAGTAGGAGGTGGGTGTTAACCCCAACTCCGTACTACTTTGCCTTCATTAGTTTTGCAGGAGCTTTCCAAAGATTTTGAGAAGAGTTACAGGAGATTAAAACGTGCTGTCAGCAGAAGTCTCTTTTAAATTCTTTTATTTAACTCTTAGTCACTGGGGCCAGCTGAGATAAGTTAGAAGTAGAAAAGTATTAGTTCCTGGTAGGGTTAAACTTTGCCTAGATTGTTTCCTTTAAAGCATGTTACATAGGGGGTTCCTGATCTAGAGAGTCTGGCCTAGAGGGCCCTTCCAGATCTGGAATGGAATCATTTTGTGCCAGATAGAACATTACATAGGTAATATTTATAAGTAGATTTTGAATCAGGGAGACTTAAGTTTGAATCTTGCCTCTCTACCTATAGAATATAGTTTTCTTGTGAAGATCAATTGAGATAATCTATATGTGCTTTGCAAACCTTGCAGACATAGATAAGTATTTTAAGTGATACAAGTTTCTTCATCTGTAAAATAATAATAGTACCTATTTCAAAGAATGTTCAAGAGGAACAACTGAAATGACATATATAAAATATTATGTGGTGCACTATACAACTTCTTAAGAAATGTTTGGTGGCCAACTGTTCTGGAGAGCAATTTGGAGCTATGCTCAAAAAGTTATCAAACTGTGCCTACCCTTTGACCCAGGAGTGTTTCTATTGGGGCTATATCCCAAAGAGATCTTAGAGGAGGGAAAGGGCCCCACATGTGCAAGAATGTTTGTGGCAGCCCTTTTTGTAGTGGCTAGAAACTGGAAACTGAAGGGATGCCCATCAATTGGAGAATGGCTGAATAAATTATGGTATATGAATGTTATGGACTATTATTGCTCTGTAAGAAAAGACCAGCAGGACGATTTCAGAGAGGCCTGGAGGGATTTGCATGAACTGATGCTGAGTGAAACAAGCAGAACCAGGAGATCATCATACACAGCAACAACAGTATTACATGATGATCAATTCTGATGGACATGGCTCTCTGCAACAAAGAATTGTCTCAAACCAGTTCCAATTGTTCAATGAAGAAAACCACATACACCCAGAGAGAGGGATGTGAAATGTGGACCACAACGTAACATTTTCATGCTCTCTATTGATGTTTGCTTGCATTGTGTTCCCTTTCTCTGATTTTCTTTTTTTTTTCTTGTAGATACGATTTTTCTTACACAACTTATCAAGTATTTCAACATTATTATCATGTAGTGGACTTCCTGCCATCTAGGGGAGGGGAGGGGATTGGAGGTAAAATTTGTAACGGAAAGCTTTGTAAAGATCAATGCTGAGGAACTACCCATACATATGTCATACAAATAAAAAGCTTTAATAATAAAAAAAAGAAATGTTTGGTGAATTTCTATGGATTGATTCAATAATCACTTCTACTAAGCTTTTCCATAAGATTTGTATTTGTACTAGATTGCGTCTTTGGCACCTATTTCTTTCTCAGACATTTCCAGTACCATTTCCTCATTCTATGTAGAGAAGGCTCAGATATATTCTAATTTATCTGGGACAGACTGAACTTGAACCACTGAGATAAGAGAATGAATTTTGTTTCTGTGGATAAAGGGTGCAAGGAAAAAATATATAAAATTCTAATTAAAATTAATCAGAAATAAATTTAAATTATCAAGGGACAAATTCACAATGGTAGGGAGAAGTCAGAAAGTTTCCTGAATTCTCCTCAGTTTCCTTTAGTAATAAGAATAAATGGAGATTCTAAATAGATTCTGGAGTGATAGGACACAGAAAAAGGCAAAATGAAATGATTTTCTAGTTTAGAATAACTTAAAAGAACTTTGTGAAAAGTTTGTCTGATTTGGGTGAAAGGGGAGAGAAGCCCAGAACAGACAAGTGTCAGGGCAAGCCTACAAGAGGCTCTTAGGCACAGGAGGCCAGCTGTGAGGCCTCCAGCTGCAGGACACTGCCAGCCTGGGAACCCCAGCACAACAGGAACAGCTAGGCCCGTGCACCCCAATTTGGTAGACAAGCTGATAGTACTTGAGGCCCCAGGACAAAAAGCCCATGAGTATCTAACCCTATAAAGAAGGAGGAGGAGAAAGAAGAATGAAAAGGGAGAGGCTGAGTAGAAAAGAGGGCAGAAACCCTAAGAAAAAAATAAGAGAAGGGAAGTGGGGTGATAGAAGATAAGGTAGTGGACAAGAAGAAAAGAGATGATGGTATACTTAGAGAATCCTAGAGAATAAACTAAAAATTTACTAGAAACAATTAACAACTTAAGCAAAATTGTAGGATACAAAATAAATCCACTCAAACCATAAGCTTTTCTATGTTATCAATAAAATCCAGCAGCAAGAGATATAAAAAAGAACTTCCATTTAAAATAACTGTAAATAATATCAAACATTTAGGAGTCCACTTGCCTAGACAAAGTTAGAAAGTATACTAACATAATTACAAAACAATTTCTACACAAATAAAGTCATATCTAAACAATTGGAAGTCTATCAAGTGCTCATGGGTTGACCAAGCTAATATAATAAAAATAACAATTCTACCTACATTAATCTACTTTTTTCAGTGCCATATCAAACTGTCAAGAAATTACAGCACTAGGAAAAAATAACAAAGTTCATTTAAAAGAACAAAAGATCAACAATTTAAGAAAATTAATTAAAATGCAAATGAAGGTAGTCTAGCTATATCAGAGATAAAATTATATTATAAAGCAATGGTCACCAAAACCATTTGGAAGTGGCTAAGGAATAAAGCAGTTGATCAGTGGAATTGGTTAAGTTCAGAAGACACAATAAGCAATGACTATTGCCATCTAGTGATTGACAAACGTAAAGACCCAGCTTTTGGGATAAGATGTCACTATTTGACAAAATAGTGGGAAATTTGCTGGGAAAATTGGAAAGTAGTATGGCAGAAATGAGGCATTTATCAATACTTAACACCCTATACCCAGATAAAATCGAAATGGGTTCATGATTTAGAAATAATGAGCAATACAATAAGCAAATCAAAAGAACAAAGGATAATTTACCTCTTAGATCTGTGGAAAGGAATTTATGGCCAAAGAAGAACTAGAGTACATTATGAAAGGTAAAATGGAAAAAAAAATTATTATATTAAGTTAAAAAGTTTTTTTTACAAAGAAAACCAATCCAAAGAAGATTAGAAAGGAAGCAGAAAATTGGGGAAAGTGTTCTACATCCAAACGTTCTGATAAAGGCCTCATTTCTAAAATATATAAAGAACTGACTCAAATTTACAAGAATACAAAACACTCTCCAATTGATAAATAGTCAAAGTACATGAATAGACAATTTTCAGATGAAGAAATTAAAAATATTTATATTCACATGAAAAAATGCCTTAAATCACTATTGATCAGAGAAATGAAAATTAACTCAACTCTGAATTACCACTACACACTTCTCAGATTGGCTAAGATGATAGGAAAAAATAATGATGGTTGGATGGAGATGTGGGAAAACTGGGAAACTAATACATCGTTGGTGGAATTATGAACTGATCCAACCATTCTGTAGAGCAATTTGGAACTATGCCCAAAGAGCTATCAAACTGTGTATACCCTTTGACCCAGAAGTATCTCTACTGGACCTATATCTCAATGAAACCATAAAAAAAGGGAAAAGGACTCTCGTGCAAAAATGTAGTGGCAAAAAATCTTGAGTGGATGCCCATCAGTTGGAGAATGGCTGAATAAGTTATGGTATATAAATATTATGGAATGTTATTGTTCTATAAGAAATGATCGGCTAGATGATTTCAGAAAGACCTGGAGAGATTTTACATGACCTGATAGTGAGTGAAGTGAGTAGAACCAAGAGAACAATGTACACAGCAACAAGAATATGTGATCATCCATTCTGATGCATGTGGCTCTTTTCATCAATGAGGTGATTCAGGCCAATTCAATAGACTTGTTTTGGAGAGAGAGATCTGCTTGCAGAAAGGGGATTGTGGGGATTGAATGTGGAGGAGAACATAGTATTTTCATTTTTTTGTTATTTTCTTGCTTTTTTTCTTTTTCATTTTTTTCTTTTTGATCTGATTTTTCTTGTGCAGCATGATAAATTTGGAAATATGTATAGAAGAATTGCATAGATTTAGCATATATTGTATTCTTTGCTGTCTAAGAGAGGGAGTGGGGAAAGGGAAGGAGAAAAAATTTAAAACACAAGATTTTGCAAGGGTGAATGTTGAAAACTATCTTTGCATATATTTTGAAAAGAAGAAAGAAGAAAAGCAGATTACCAGTATCAAAAATGAAAAGGGCAAATTCCATGTCAATGAAGAGGAAATTAAAGCAATAATTAAGCATTATTTTGGCAATAAATCTTACAATTTAATTGAAATGGATGAATATCTACAAAAATATAAATTGCCCAGAAAAACATAAATATACATTAAAGACAACTCAATTTTAGAAAAAAAAATGAACAAGCCATCAATGAATTCCCTACAAGGGGAAAAATCTCTAGGGCCAGATGGATTTACAAGTAAAATCTGCTAAACCTTTAAAGAACAATTAATTCCAATATTTTATAACCCATTTGTAAAAATCAGGTAAAGAAGGATTCTTGCCAATTTTTTTCATGTCACAAATATGGTGCTGGTATCTAAACCAGGAATAGGTTATAGACCAACTTCCCTAATGAATATTGCTGTAAAATTTTAAATAAATAAATAAAGATATTACAACAGCTCATCATGAGGATAATACACTATAATCAAGTGAGATTTTTACCCAAAATGCAGTGCTGGTTCAATATTAGGGAAATTACCAGTATAATTGACCATATATATCACTAACAAAATTAATTATGTGACTATCTCAACAAATGCAGAAAAGGCTTTTTGACAAAATACAGTCCCAATTCCTATAAAAACACTAGAAAGCTTAAAAAATAAATGGAGATTTCTTTAAAATGATAAGTAGCATCTATCTAAAACTATCAGGAAGCAGTATATGTAATGTGAATAAGCTAGAATGCCTATTTTCACTACCATTACTGCACTAGAAATGTCAGGTATAGCAATAAGAGGAAAAAAAGAAATTGAAAGAATTAGAATAAATAATGAAGAAACAAAACTATCACTGTTTTTAGATGACATGATATATACTTAGAGAATCCTAGAGAATCAACTGAAAAAACTACTTAAAACAAATAACAACTTTAGCAAAGTTGCAGGGTATAAAACAAACCTATATAAATCATGAGCATTTCTCTATATAACAAAGTCCAGCAGCTAGAGATGAAAAGAGAAATTTTAAGATAATTATAGACAATATAAAATATTTGGTAGTCTACTGCCAACAAAAACAAATGAAATTTGTAAACACAAATAAAATTATATCTAAATTCTTAAAACAATATCAGTTGTTCGTGGGTAGGTAAAACTAAGAGAATTAAAATGACACTTCTACCAAACACTAATTTACTTATTTGTTGCCATGCCAAAAAAAAAAACTGCCTAAAAATTATAAAACTGGAAAAAATAATAACAGAATTCATGTGGAAGAAAAAAAATCAAAAATACCAAAAGAATCAGTGGGGGCAGAAAGTGCAAAGAAATGTGGACTAGTTATACCAGATCTAAAAATACATTATAAAGCAACAATAATCAAAATTATTAGATATTGTCTAAGAAACAGAGTGTTGGATCATTGGAATAGTTTAGGTATACAAGAGAGCATAATCAATGACTATAATGATATAATGTATAATAAATTCAATACTCTAGCTTTAAGGATAAGAACTCATTCAATAAAAACTGCTGGGAAAACTGAAAAATATAGGTAGAAACTAGGATAGATCAACTCACACCCTATATAGAAATGAGGTCAAAATAAGTACCTCATTTAGATATAGAGAGTGATAACATAAGTAAATTAAAAGGGCAAGGAATAATATACCTGTCAGATCTATGAAGAAAAGAAGAATTTATGACCAAAGAAGGATAGCAAACATTATGAAATGAAAAATGGATAATTTTGATTACATTAAATTAAAAAAAAAAGTTTTGCCCAAAGAAAATCAATGTAACCAAAAAGCTAGGAAACAATTTTTAAGCAGATATTTCTGATAAAGACTGCATTTATCAAATATATAGAGAACTGAGTCAAATTTACAGGAATACAAGTCATTTCTCATCTGATAAATAGTCAAAGGATATGAACAAGCAGTTTTTAAATGAAATTAAAGCTACTAGTCTAGTCATATAAAAATGATCTAAATCATTATTGATTAGAAAAATGCAAATCAAAAGATCTTTGAGCTATTCACACTCATCGGATTGGCTAATATGACAGAGAAGGAAAATGATAAATGTTGGAGAAGATGTAGGAAAATTGGAATACTAAAACATTGTTGGTGGCATTTTGAACCAATTCAACTACTTTGGAGAGCAAGTGGAACTATGACCAAAGACTATAAAACTGTGGTTACCTTTAGATTCAGCAGTACCACTACAATGTCTGTAATTTCAAAGAGTTCATTAAAAAAGGGGGGAAAGTCTCATAAGTCCAAAAATATTTATAAGCAGCATCTTTTGTGATAGCAGAGATTTGAAAATTGAGGTCATGCCCATCAATTGGGAAATAGCTGAACTAGTTGTATAAAATGGAATACTATTGTGCTATAATAAATGATGAGCAGGCTGCTTTTAGAAAAACCTAGAAATATTTACATGAACTGATGCTGAGTGAGGTGAGTAGAACCAGGAGAACATAATACACAGTAATAGCAACATTGTGTAATAATCAACTGTGATAGATTTAGCTTTTCTCAGCAATAATATGATGCAAAACAATTCCAAAAGACTTGTGATGGAAAGCACTATCCACATCCAGAGGAAGACTCTATGGAGTCTGAATGCAAATTGAAGCATACCATTTTCACTTTTTGTAGCTTTTTGCTTTCTCTTTCTAATGCTTTTCCCCTTTTGTTACAATTCTTCTTTCACAACATAGCTAATGTGGAAATATGTTTAACATGATAATATATGTTTAATCTATATCAGATTGCTTGCTGTCTTGGAAAGAGGGGAGATGAGGAAAGACTCCTATTTCAGAAAGTTAGATGGATTTTGTGATACCTTTAATTTTATGATCCTATAAATAATCTTCTATTGAATAATTTCAGCTATGAATGTTATTCCTTAATTTTGGAGATATTCTTTTATTTGTCATCATCTTTTACTTTATGAAAAGTCCATGATCAATTTGTGAGCAGGCATTACAAAGTATATACCAAACTTAAAAGAAGCAGAGAAGGTTGCATCTCACAATCAGACCTAGGAACATAGTTAATGAACCTAAAGGCCAGAGAAATGTAGTTAGTGACCAAAGATTCCAGGGGCAGAAATATATGAATTCAAATTTGAATCTAGATCCAGGTGAATGGAAGAGGGCATCATCATGCTGGGAGGTAAAGCCCTGATGTTCATTATAACTGGGAGGGATGAAGAATTATAGATAGAAACCAGAAAACACTAATGCCTTGATCATATCCAAAAAAAAGTCAAATAGAGTTCAAGAGTGAGTCTAAGTAGAAATTAAGAAAATGGAAAGCTGAACATGCTGGATTAGGTTTCAAACTGAGGACCAGCTTAGTCCAGAAATGTTAGTCAGAAGTCAGAGGAATGCACTATCTTTGACATATGCCATCCTTTCTGTCACCTAAATAGGAAAAACTTATAGATAATATTATTCAGATGCTGGAAAAATAGGGATAATTTTTGACATTATTGTAATATTTTTCAAACTGCAAAATTGGGTTGTCACAACAACTTTGCAAGGAAGATAGTACAAATATATTCCTGTTCGATAATTGATGAAACATATATTTGGAGAGGTCAAAAAATTTTCTTGTGTTCACTACCAAGTGTCAGTGTCAGCTCTTAAATTCTATTACAAAACTTTCTGCAGAACACTTCACTACTCTGACACGTATTTCCCCAAATATCAGATCTGGTAAATGTAAAGTAGCATTCCCTTTTCATTTTCTGTGCCTATAGTTGCCTCTTTCGAGTTGTATTTGAAGGGTTGTCATGTAGAAGATGAATTCCATTTCTGCGTGGCCAGAGGGTAGAGTAGATGCAACTGGTAAGAATTGCTGAGATGCAGATTTAGCCTCAATAGGAACAAAATCCTTCTAAAATTTAAAACTCTTTAAATACATAGCAGATAATCTCTGTACATTGTAACTTTTTCATGACTGGAGATCTCCAAACAGAGGCCAGAAAAATAGGGAATATTTACACAGGGGATTCTTTATAAGTTACTGATTGGACTGAGCCTCAATGATCCCTTTAAATTCTGAGGTTATGTGATTCATTGAAGTTGTTTCTATATTCTACAATATGAGGAAACAGCTTACATTATTCTTTTAAGTAAAACACATATATTGCACTTGACAAAAAGATCATTTAATCTCTTTCCCCTTCATTGTCAAAATCAAACTCAAACTTTCAAAACAGAAATCATATCTTTACACCAAAAAATCCTCTTTTCTTTCTTTGTGTTCAGGATCCACATTGTTCCAGGGAACCAGATTCCTAAATGATATCATTTATGTCACTTGCCATGTACAATGCATAACCAAGTTTTATCAAGTTTACTTTAGCATCCAACCCCTTCTCTCCACCTATAGCAGAACCAACCTATGCAAAACTTAATGTTTTCTCACCTGGAATACTAAAATTATCTTGCAATTGTTTTTTCTTGCATTAACTTTGACATATTTCCAATCTATTCTTTGCAGCTCTGTCAAATCAATAGTCTTAAAATCTACATCTATGTCAGTTCCTTACGCAGGAATATTCTATTGCTCTTTTTTGTCTTTAATCTACTTTGATATGCAAAGATTTTCACAATTCAGTTACATTCTATTTTGCAGAATTCCCCTTGTAGTAGTAATCCCCTATTTTTCTAGCCCTTGCTTGAAGACCACCAGTAATGAGAAATCTATTAAGTCCAGAGGCTATTTATTGAACATTTAAAGACTTCTATTCTTCAGGAGGATTTTGCTCATATTGATTAAATATAAATGAATAAATTGATTAAATATTGATAAACATTGATTAAACCTTGATTTAAATTTAAACATTGATTAAATATTTCTTTCCTTTTCTTTGCATACTGTGTTAGGACTTCTTGACTTTTTCCACCCATGATCCATTTCTGCTGGAGAAATTTTTTGTGTGACTTCATATATATATATATATATGTGTATATATATGTATATATATATATACATATATATATATATATATGCATATAAATCAAACATTTGCTGAAAATAAATCATAATTTCATGACTCCCACATTCAATTATGAGACTCCATAAGGAATCAAGCTCTCTATATATGTGTATCCCCAATGCTTATCACTGTGCTTGACACATATTAGGCACACAGGTGAGGGGGCAGAGCCAAAATGGCGGAGTGAAAAGGTGACTCTCTGCCTCTCCTCTGATCTTCTCTCAAATCAACAATAAAATAAGCCTCTGATCTGATCTTCAAGTCAAGGAACTCAGAAATATTTGGACACTGTTTTCTGAAGAACTTCATATCAGGTTTGTCTAACTCGGACAGAGAGATAAATAGAGGACTCCGGTGTAGGCTGGAAGTGAGGGTGGGACTCAGCTCAGCTCATCGTGGCAGAAATTCCAAACTCCAAGCTCCAAATTCCAAACACCTGGAGTTTATCTGAGGCACTCGGGACACTCTGCCCTGATTGGGGGCAGGTGTTCTGGCAGACTTGCCTTGTTTAAGGAGTAATTTGGACTTAGTCCTAAGCCCCCACCAGCCCAGCACCTTAAGTTAATTTGCTGAAGTGCCCCAGGGCAAAGAACTTCAGCCGCCTTTCAGCCTCCGTTTTTTTTCCCCTACCTTAAAGAGATATCCACGCTGTCTAAAAAAAATGAAGAAGCAAAAGAGAGCTCTCACCATAGACAGCTTTTATCAAGACAAAGAAGCCATGACCCCAGATCCTGAGGTTCCTTTAGACAAAATATCAGAAGAAGGTATTAAAGACCATCACTGGTCACTTTTTCAAAAGGCCTTTCTGGAAGATTGCATAAAGAACCTCAAAAGAGAGCTGGAGGATAAATGGGAAAATAAACTGAAATCAGTGCAAGAAGGATACAGTATCTTGCAAGAAGGATATGATGCCCTGCAAAAGAGATATGAAAAAGACACCAATGTATTGAAAAATAAAATTAGTGATGTGGAAAAAGTGCAATGAACAAAAAAATTCAATTGGCCAGTTACAAAAGGAGCTTAAAAAAGGTAACTGAAGAAAACAACACTTTAAAAATAAGAATTGAACAAATGCAAGTGAATGACTCAATAAGACTTCAAGAATCAGTCAAACAAATACAAAAAAAATGAAAAATTAGAAGAAAATATGAGATATCTCCTAGGAAAAACAACTGACTTGGAAAATAGATCTAGGAGAGACAATCTAAGGATTATTGGACTTCCTGAAAGCCATGATGAAAAAAAGAATCTAAACACTATCTTCCAGGAAATCCTGAAAGAAAACTGCCCTGAGAATGTAGAATCAAAGGGCAAAATCACCATTGAAAGAATTCACCAATTACCTCCTGAAAGAGACCCCAAAATTAAAACCCCAAGGAATATCGTGGCTAAATTTCAGGACTATAGCACCAAGGAACAGATTCTGCTAGCAGCAAGAAAGAAACAATTCAAATACCAAGGATCAATAATTAGAATCACACAGGATCTATCAGCCTCCACATTGAAGGATCGAAGGGCCTAGAACCAGATATTTGAAAAGCAAAGGAACTTGGATTACAGCCAAGAATAACCTATCCAGCTAGAATGAGCATTATCCTCAGGGAAGAAGATGCTCATTCAATGATATAGGTGAATTTCAACTATTTCTAATGAAAAGACCGGATTTGAACAAAAAATTTGACATCCAAACACAGAACTCAAGAGATGCATAAAAAGGTAAAAAGGAAAGGACTCTTGAGAACTTTATTTTTACTAGGGGGATACTTAAAGTTTGGGGGTATAATTAACTAAATATTACTTTGATAATATGAAAAAGAGAACTAGAGGGGGAAAGGTTGTCATACTGGGGAAAAGAGGGAAAAAGTGGTAAAATAACATCCAAAAAAAAAAAGGAGGTAAAAACAAGGTAAAATTACTTGAAGAGGCAAAGAAAACCTAATATAATTGAGAGAAAGAGGGGAGGGAGATGAGCATTGTGTAAATCTTACTCTCATCAGGTTGGGCTCTAAAAGTGTATATCAGACATTTGATTCCACATAGAAACTTGTCTGTTGCTAGAGGGAAGTGGGAGGGAAAGGAGGAAAAGTAAGGGACAAACTAATAGAAGGGAAAATAGAAGAATCAGAGGAAAGCAGTAAAAAACAGGGGGAGGGGATCTAAAGGGTGGAGTATTGTTTGGGGGAGGGGGTCATCAAAAGCAAAGTACTGAGGAAGGGGGAAGGGAGAAAGGGGAAAAGAAAGGGGAAAACATAACTTGGGTAAATAAGATGGCAGGAAATAAAGAATTAGTTATACTAACTGTGAATATGAATGGGATGAACTCTCCCAAAAAGCAGAAGCAGATATCAGACTGGATTAAAAAACAGAATCCCACAATATGTTGTCTACAAGAAACACATCTAAAACAGTGACACATATAGGATGAAGGTAAAAGGCTGGAGCAGGACCTATTATGCTTCAGGTGAACAAAAAAAAGCAGGGGTAGCAATCCTTATCTCAGATCAAGTAAAAGCCAAGATAGATCTCATCAAAAGAGATAAGGAAGGAAACTATATTTTATTAAAGGGTACCATAGATAATGTAGCAATATCAATACTAAATATATATGCACCAAGTGCAATAGCATCCAAATTCCTAGGGGAGAAATTAAGAGAGATGAAAGAAGAAATAGACGGCCAAACGATACTAGTGGGGGATCTCAACCTTGCTCTCTCAGAATTAGATAAACCAACCACAAAATTAACAAGAAAGAAACTAGGGAGATAAAACAATTGTTAGAAAAGCTAGGTATGATATATCTATGGAGAAAGTTGAATGGAGACAGTAGGGAGTTTACTTTTTTTCTCAGCAGTCCATGGAACCTATACAAAAATTGACCATGTGTTAGGGCATAAAAACCTCAAAATCAAATGCAAAAAGGCAGAAATAGTAAATACATCCTTTTCAGATCATGATGCAATAAAAATCACATGCAATATAAGGCCAGGAGAAAATAAACCAAAAGTTAATTGGAAATTAAATAATCAAATCCTGAAGAATGAATTGGTGAAAGAGCAAATCATAGACACAATCAATAATTTCATCCAGGAGAATGACAATAAGGAGACAACATACCAAAATTTGTGGGATACAGCCAAAGCAGCTATAAGGGGCAATTTTATATCTCTAGATGCTTACTTGCATAAAATAGAGAAAGTAAACAAGTGGCTTATTATTAAAAAACTAGAAAAAGAACAAATTAAAAACCCTCAATTAAATACCAAATTGGAAATTCTAAAAATAAAAGGAGAAATTAATAAAATTGAAAATAAGAATACTATTGAGTTAATAAATAAAACTAAGAGTTGGTTCTACGAAAAAAAACCCAACAAAATAGATAAGCCTTTAGTTAATTTGATAAGAAAAAGGAAAGAGGAAAATCAAATTCTTAGTCTCAAGAATGATAAGGGAGAACTTTCCTCCAATGAAGAGGAAATTAGAGTAATAATTAGTAGTTACTTTGCCCAACTTTATGCCAGTAAGTTTGATAATCTAAATGAAATGGAGGAATATCTACAAAAATATAGATTGCCGAGGTTAACAGAAGAGGATATAAATTATTTAAATAGTCCCATATCAGAAAAAGAAATAGAACAAGCTATTAACCAACTCCCTAAGAAAAAATTGCCATGGCCAGATGGTTTTACATGTGAATTCTACCAAACATTCAAAGAAGAATTAATTCCAATACTATACAAACTATTTGATAAAATAGGGACAGAAGGTATACTGCCAAAATCGTTCTATGAGAGCGATATGGTGCTGATAGCTAAACCAGGTAGGGTGAAAACAGAGAAAGAAAACTATAGACCAATTTCTCTAATGAATATTGATGCAAAAATTCTAAATAAGATATTAGCAATGAGATTACAGAAAGTCATCCCCAGGATAGTACACTATGACCAAGTAGGATTTATACCAGGGATGCAGGGGTGGTTCAATATTAGGAAAACTGCCAGCATAATTAATTATACTAATAACCAAATTAACAAAAAACATATGATTATCTCCATACATGCAGAAAAAGCCTTTGATAAAATCCAATACCCTTTCCTACTAAAAACACTCGAGAGTATAGGAATAAATGGGCTTTTCCTTAAAATGATAAGTAGCATCTATTTAAAACCATCAGCAAGCATCATATGTAATGGAGACAAACTAAAGCCATTCCCAATAAGATCAGGAGTGAAACAAGGCTCCCCACTGTCACCATTACTATTTAATATTGTATTAGAAATGTTAGCTTTACCAATAAGAGAAGAAAAAGAAATAAAAGGAATCAGAGTAGGTAATGAAGAAACCAAATTACCACTCTTTGCAGATGACATTATGGTATACTTAGAGAACCCTAGAGACTCAACTAAAAAACTACTAGAAACAATTCACAACTTTAGTAAAGTGGCAGGATTCAAAATTAATCCACATAAATCATCAGCATATTTATATATTACCAATAAAGTTCAGCAGCAAGAGATACAAAAAGAAATTCCATTCCAAATTGCAGATGATAGGATAAAATATTTGGGAATCTATCTGCCAAGGAAAAGTCAGAAACTATACGAACTAGACACATATTAGGCACTTAATGAACACTTGATTGACTGGTTGGTGTCCACTTGTCAAAGCATTGAATCCAACATCTTAAACAAAGCTTTAGATGAAAAGTCCTACATTTTTCTGTCATTAATAATTATTGAATAACAGACATTTAGAATTGTAAGTAGTCTAAGAATCTCATATGTCAGAATCTATAACATTGAATATTAGATCTGGAAAGAACTTTAGAAAATGAAATCTTAGCACAAAGAACAGAAACCATCAAAGCTGGCAAAGGTTTTGGAGAATAACAGGTTATAATATAGTAAATGAGTTAAACGGGTATCTCTGAATATAAAAGAAAACAAAGGATCAGACATGGAGGGCATGTTTATTATAATCTAGCATAGCCCTTCTTTTTTTAGAGATGAGAAGTTGTAGAGATGCCATGTGAAATGCTTAAGGCCAAACAGCCAGTCAGAAACAAAGATGATAGCTTTTTTTATCTAGTTTCCCTTTAGTTGATCAATGAACCTGGGATGTAGTCAGGGCAGAACAATGAACTGAATCCTGAATATATTTTTATATCAGAATCAAAACTTTCAGGGATATAAATAAGAATATGTTTTTGATTCTGTCTTCTCTTCACAGCTTGACTTAAGGTCACTCTTTTTACATTTAATTATGTGGAGGAACTCAAGATTTCCTTATTTGTTCATTCAGAACAAACAAAGAAAGCAACAACAAAAACAACATCCCCGCATTTTATTCTGTATTCCTGCTAGACCCACTTGACTATGAAGCATGGGATTGTACACTATTCTCTCTCCTGATTCTCCCCCTCTTAACACTATAACATCAAAAAATTTTATTTAGGCAAAAAGCAAACAAACAAACTATTCTATAGCAAATGAAATTTTTTCAGCAACACAAGTGACTGAAAGGTTAAGGGAATACAAGATTCAACTCAGATCTTTTTTGTTGACTATTTGAAAAATAATGTTATTTGGTAAAGCAGAATGTCTCTCCATAAAGATTCTTCTCCAAAAAATTGTTTCCAAGGCATGTCAAAAATCATAACTAAAATTCCAAATTGATAAATGCTCAAAGGATATATAGAGGAGATTTTAAAATAAAAAAATCCATTAACTTTTCATTTGGAAAAAAAAAACAAAACAAAATATTCCAAAGAGTAATTATCAAACAAATTCACCAACTGGAACTGACTAATTGTGAATCACAACTCTTCTTTTTTCTTTCTTTCTTATCTTCCCTTTTCTCTTCTTTTCTTTCTTTTCCTTTCCTTTTATTCTTCTTTCTCTTCTCTTCCCTCTGACCACTTACTTATCTTCAGATACTCTGGCCAGTGGAATGCAAATTTGGATCACCACAACTTCCCAAGATATTTTAGGGTTTACAGATTAGGACCATGCCTTTGTTGTAAATAAAACTTTGAATCCCCACCCAACAAATACAGTAAATGAACACTCTCAGGATGAGTGAAGTAGTTTAAAGTTTTAATATGTTCCTGCAGAAGCAGATGCAAAAACTTCACATGGGATCACATACATACAGAAGGGAAGCAAGATTTTATACTCTAAGATTAGTTCTCTTCCTCCCTCAGAGTTCTGTTTGACCTGAACCCCTCCAGTATACAGTCTTCCTCATCATTTCTTACATGCTCCTAGGCATGATCCCCTGTCCCTTCTCTCATATACCCAATGTTCAAATACATGGACTTGGCCCTCAGGATGTGTCAAATAATATGCAATGAGCTTATTAAGCAAACAATGAAGAAAAACCTTCCCCCACATCACTGACCCTGGCCAGTTTAAGCTAATTTCTAGCCTATCCTTTATCAGGATTTTGCAATCAGGCTAGTTCCTTCTGAAAAGCAGATTGGTCAGTAGTGCTTATTATCCTACATTACCTTGAAACCTGCAACATCTTGTGGAGACCAACTAAGCATCTCTCACACCTTAAACCCAAATCATTCTGGCTTTCATTGATTGACCAGCAATAACTCCCCCAGGCCAAGCCCCTTATAATCATTGTCTGGACCCTGCCAGTTCTAACATTCCACATTCTAATAATCGCTTTAAATCTTTCTTCTGGTTCTTACATTCTATATTCTGTCCCATGATACATGAAAAAGAAGTGAATACTTCCAGAATTTCAATGATAATACACTAGTATTAAACAAGATTAAAAGATATTAAAGTGTACCTTTTGTACCCAGTTTTGAAGCCCATTCATTTGGCCCCGGCTTTTGTTCTTCCTGATTCTCACCCCAGTTAATTATATTATATCTACTCAGTATCATACTCAGGCAAGCTTCTGTTCACTGCCAATGTGGTAAGTGTCCATAATTCAGTTTGACAAACATGTGTTTTGCAACCTCTATTACCCATTTAATTCATAAAAAATTTTTTTCACAATATTTATAACAAGATATATTAATCAATTACTAAGCATTTTTCAAGTATATATTTAATATTTTACTAAGATCTGGAGTGGCAAAGATAGAAATGACAGCTTTCAATATGAAAGGACTTAACTTCTAGAGGTCAATTGATATCTTGGAAAAAATTCAAGGAAAAGGCAACATTGCTTTGTGGACTCCACAGAGCATTGGCCTCTAGTCAGAAAGAACTGTATTTTTATCCATATTGATAATGTTACTCTGGGCAAATCACTTAGCCTCTTAGTACCCTCTGATAACTTGATAAGACTAAGTTGCAGAGGAGATATCAATTGGTATTGACAAAAGAAGTTACACAGAATTCCTTATATCAATAAAATCAAAGATTTAGTTAATGATAATAATAATAAGGCAGATGAGGTGCCTTATTTTGAATTAATTTACAGGCATTAGCTCATTTGATTTTCACAATAACCATGGAAATTAGATATTTTATTACCATTTTACAGATGAAATAATTGAATCTAAGAAATATGAGCTGAAGCTCATACAGGTAATAAATGTCTGAGGTGGAATTCGAACTCATCTTTCTGACTGCAAGTGCAGCAATCTAACAGAAGCATCTATCTGCTCATTACCCATGTTAATTTGAAGTAAAGGGCATCATTCAGAATTGTCCAGTGAAAAATTACTGAATTACAAGTTAAAAAACTTGGGTTTTTATCCCATATTTTTCCATTTATTGGCCATTTGACTGCAGACAAACTGTAATCCAAACTTTAGTTTCCTGCTCTTAGGGATAAAAAATATTGCTTCTCTGATTTCCAGACAAGTTTATTGCATTGTTCAAATGAAATAGTACAATTTATTTTTGCTTTAAATGCCAGCTATTTGTTAACCTACTCAAAGAGTAGATCTGATTTTGGACATTATCAAAAGTTCCATTATTGATTCAGCAGAAGTTGCCAGGTTTTTTTGGTTTGTTTGTTTTTGTTTAAATCAAGTCACTAGTATCATCTATTCTCTTAATTCATTCATTGATTAATTATCTAATTCAACAATTATTATCAAATACACAATAGGTGCCATAGACTTTCTTAGTGATTCATTAATTCATCCAATTAAGCCTTAGGAGACAGAAAAGATAAGATACAAATTCTGATCTAGTGGAGCCTCTTACAAGAGGCCCTCATATTGAAGGCCTGTTCTCAAGTCTTTATACTTCTTGATGTCTTTGTCAACATAGAATATTGTTGACTATTGATTCCTCCTGGATACTCTTGCCTTTCTTCGATTTCACAGTGCCCCCTCATTCTTGGTTGTCCCTCTCTGTATGACCATTACTTAGTTTATTTTGTAGCATTCAATGTCTGCCCTAAACATTTGAATGTCCTCCAAAATTCTTTCCTGAGGCCTCTTTTCTGTCTGTCTGTATGTCTATCTCTGTCTCTGTCTCTCTGTGTATTCTGCCTCTTTCTGTCTCTATTTCTTTCTGTCTCTATTTCTGTCTCTATTCTCTCTCTCTCTCTCTCTCTCTCTCTCTCTCTCTCTCTCTCTCTCTCTTTCTCCCTCTCCCTCTCTCTCTCTTATCTCTCTCTCTCTTTCTCCTTCCTTCCCTCCTTTGCCTCACCCCCCTCTCTCTCACTCATCTCTCTCTCTTTTTCTCTGTCTCTGTTGCTATCTGAATCTATCTCTTTCTCTGTCTCTAGTTCTTTCTTTGTAGATCAATAGATATAAATATCTGTTGATATTTATCTATATATTTATATCTACCTATAGATATATATCAATATATAAATATCAACATATAGATATAAAAATCAGGTTATAGAGGAATATGAAAAACAAACACAGGATTTTATATTTGATACACAATACAGTAGGGATCCAGTGGAATTTATTATGAGGAAAAGTTGATATAATGAGTCCTGAATTAGAGCAAAAGACAATGGATTGAAGTGGGGAGAGATGAGGCAGGGGGACTGATCAGCAGGGTCATTTTACCATTTAGGCACATTGTAATGACAGCCTATACCAGGTTGCTTTTAGTATCAAAGGAGAGAAGATGTATGCAAATCATATTAGCACATATTTATCTTCCCCTCTAATTTAGCATTTTTCTAAATTTGCGTATGTCAAAAAAACAGCTATAATAATATTCAATTTCACTATCTTGAATAATAATTCATGACTTTGCTTTACTTCATATCTCATATCCAAGATACCAATTGCTAATTACAATGTACCTACTAGTTATTTTGGCAATTTCTGCCTTTTTGCATTTTTCCTATTTGTTAGTCTATGTACTGAGCACTGACTCTCAGCTCCTCTTAGGAGAAGCAACCAGAGATCATGAATGATTAATATGAAGATATAAGGAGGAAGGAAGATCTCTGTATAGAGAGTATCTTTTAACATCCTAACTCTGAAGAAGTATCTCAGCAAGTATTAGAAGGTAATGAGATTGAGGTACTTAAGAAACAGAAATTAATAAAGTTTTGTCTCTAAAATATCTATCACACTAGTTTCTTTCTATTTACAAGGCTACCACTAACCAAACATTTATCCTCACTTGCTGGGATTTTTACAAGTCTTCTAATTATTCTCCAAACTTCTAAACCCCTTCCTTGCCCTTTGTAACCAATTTTTAACTACCAACATATAAATTTGACTATGCTTCTTATTGCTTCTAGAATATAATACAAACTCTTCTGTCAACAGAAACCTTCTACATATGATTTCAGTGCACTTTTCTAGGATTATGCTTAAGAGTAGCTAGACGGAAAGCAGATTAAGAGCCCTGGACCTGGAATGAATAATACTTGAATTTAATAAACTTGAGTTTAATATTTTCCATAGACTAGATGGTTGATATAGAGTAAGTCACTTTATCTCTATGTGTCTCAATTTCTTGTAAAATGGAGATATAATAGCACCTACTTCCTAATAATGTTCCTGTGAGGATAAAATGAAATAATTTTTATAAAGTGATTTGTAAACCTTTAAATGCTATATACAAACAATATATACTTAACATCATAACATATTTTACATAATTATATATTTTATACTTATATACTATTAATAAAATTTTATATATTTTTTAATAATTTGGAAAGGAGAGATAGAATATTAACACTCTAAAGGGATCAAGAATAGCTTCCTATATGCAAAAATTCATATTTTGAACTTTGATGGAAGTTTGGGATTTTTCTAAGAATCAGAAGTGGAAGGTCAATTCTATCTTTATGGCTTCTGACAATATTATTAACTGACGATGACACACTTTTTCATGTGTCACAAATTATCAGTTTCTTCTGCATGTTATTGCTTTTGTTATTACTGCTATTATTTTAATGTATGTTCAGTGATGATTTCCTCCTCATTACACACCAACACAGTTAGAAATAGCTCTCATACCTATTCCTCTGGGAGACAATGTTTGGTGTCTCAGGCTGAACTCCAGAGTGAACCAGGTCTTATTTGACCAGCAAAGCCCAGTCACCTGAAATGGTGAAACCCGTGAGTAAAGAGGGGCAAGAGCCAAGATAGTAAAAGACTGTTTATACAAAGCCCGTTATCACTTTTATAACCTTCGTACCTCCCTTCAGCTCCTTTAAGATAGGTAGTAAGTAAAAGCTAGAGATAAAACTGGGAAGGAAGGTTAGAGCCAGACCATGAATAGCCTTGAATTATAACTAAAGGAATTAATCTTCTATATCGTTTATAATAGGGAGCCACTAAAGATCTTACAGAAAGAAAACGACAGACTTGAGTTTGACGAAAATTGTAGGAGCTACTAGCACAGGATAGACTGAAAAATGGAGGAGCCAGGAGATGCAACCAAGATGGCAGAATAAAGTCGGAAAGCTGCTACAGCTCTCCAGTTTCCCTCAAAAACCACTTAAAACTAAGCTTCTGAACAGAATCTGACAGAATGAAACCTTTCTCCAGCTCAAGATAGACTGAAATCTTCAAAAAAGGTCAGTCTCACTGGGGTGAGAAAGGTGTTCAGCCCAACTCAGACAGACTCTGGGAAAAATGGCGAAAGAGTCTTAAACACAGCAAATCAGCAATTAAGATCCTCACTCTTGGATCAATAGAGAAGAAAATGTAGTCCATTCAAAAGACAAACTCTGGGAAACCAGGATTTTTTTTTTCTGGAAAGAGCAGCCAAGCAACCTACTGCAAGTGCAAGGGGTCCCTGTGCTCAAAGCCAAGACTCAGAGATGCACAGGAAGCTTGGGACAACCACTTTACCTCAGGAGCAGATCTCAACCATAAAAGTAAAAAAAAAAAAAGTAAAGAAAAGGAGGAAGAGATATAAAAAAAATCTTTACCATAGAAAGTTATTGTGGTGACAGGGCAAAACAAAACAGAAACACAGACAAGGACAGAATGTGCACAGGAGAAATCTCAAAATGAGAAGAATTGGTCTCAGGCCCAAAGAGAATTCTTGGAAATGTTCATAAAAGACTTTAAAAGGCAAATAAGAGAGATAAAAGAAAAAAAAATGAGAAAGGAAATGAGAGTTATACATGAGAGAGTCAATAGCTTGGAAAAGGAAGAGAAAAAATTGAAGAAAACAACTCCTTAAATAGTAGAATTAACCAAATAGAAAAAGAGATACAAAAGCTAAATGAAGAAAATCATACATTAAAAATTAGAATAGGGCAAATGAAAGCTAATGGCTCTGTGAGAAAGCAAGAATAAGTCAAATTAACTAAAAAATATATCAAAAAAATGGAAGAACTGGAAAAACAATCAAAGTGGAAAATAGAGCCAGTAGAGACAATTTAAAAATTATTGACCTATGTGAAGACCATGACAAAAACAAATGCCTGGATAGCACTCTTCAAGAGATCATTAAGGAAAACTGTTCTGATATTCTCAAAACAGTGGGAAATACTCATTGAAAGAATCCATTGATCACCTTTGCAAAGAGATTCCACAAGGAAAATCCCAAGAAACATTGTTGTAAAACTGCAGAACTACAATCTTAAGGAAAAAATACTGCAAGCTTTCAGACAAAAACAATTCAAATATAAAGGCACAATAGTCAAGATTATCCAGGATCTTTCAGTTTCTACAATAAAGGACTGATTGGCCTGGAGCACCATGTCCTAGAAGGCTGCAGTCCAACATAGCACACAGAGCTACTACATGCCCATAAAAAGAGAAAATTGAACTAAATGGAATCTTTTTTGCTACATAATAAAACACTCCCATTCCTATAGATTTATTTTAGAGTTTGTGGAGGAATTTAGTCTTAATAACTCTCTAAAGGGATCATGGAAAATATTTTCATTTCTTTTTTTTTTACAAATAGGAAAACTGAGACTCAGAAGAAAATGAATGATTTGCCCACTATAACATCGATGAGAAGTGTGAAAACAAGGACTAGATCTAAATCAAATTCTTTCTTTATGTGCCATACAATTTCTACTTTACTGAGTTGCCTCCATCTTAATTCCAATTTATTTTTTCCAACTCTGGTACCAAGATCAGACATTAACATCTTTCCAAAGATGTTATTTTGGGTCATTTGACCAAAAAAGATGGGGTATCAGGTTCTTACTGAAAACCACTTTGTAAATCTGAAGACCTGACTCAGCAGAAAAGTAAAAAGCCCATCCAGAGCCCAAATTTTTCAAGAGCTAGACAGAGATTTTTAGTTAATTTATTTTCTTAAGTGAAGCTGCCATCCAAAATCTCATCATTGTGAAGAAAATCTTATAAGTCAAACAATGCTTTCTTGAATATACCATTGCTGCAGTCTAATCCATACTTGCCTTTTACCCTATGCATTTTTATAGGACATATCACTGGAATCCTGTGACAGGGTAAAAATATCTATCAAACTGGGGACAGAGAGCTTTCCACTAACATCAGTCACTTTGTGATAGATAAATGCTATCTTTCCCCTTGTGAGGAGAGAAGGGAGAAATAGAAGACTGGGTTTGATCCATTATGAGAAATCCTAACCATGCAGAGAATAGAGGAAAAAAAGATTATTTTTTTATTTGTAAAACATATGTATGGGTAATTCTTCAACATTAACTCTTACAAAGCTTTCTGTTACAAAATTTTCTCCCCTAGTCCCCACCCCTCCCCTAGATGGCAGGAAATCCACTACATATTAATTATGTTAAAATACTTGACAAATTGAATATATGTATACATATTTCAACACTTATCATTGTTGTGCAAGAAAAATCGTATCTGCAAGAAAGAAAAGTCAGATAAAGGAAAAACAATGCAAGCAAACATCAATCGAGAGCATGAAAATGTTATGCTGGGGTCTACATTTCATACCCCTCTCTCTGGGTGTATATGGCTTTCTTCACTGAACAATTGGAACTGGTTTGAAACATTTCATTGTTGAAGAGAGCCATGTCCATCAGAATTGATCATCATATAGTCTTCTTGTTGCCGTGTATAATGATCTCCTGGTTCTGCTCATTTCACTCAGCATCAGTTCCTGCAAGTCTCTCCAGGTCTCTCTGAAATCGTCCTGCTGGTCGTTTCTTACAGAACAATAATATTCCATAACATTCATATACCATAATTTATTCAGCCATTCTCCAATTGATGGGCATCCCTTCAGTTTCCAGTTTCTAGCCACTACAAAAAGGGCTGCCACAAACATTTTTGCACATGTGGGTCTCTTTCCTTCCTTTATGATTTCTTTGGGATATAAGCTCAATAGAAACACTGCTGGGTCAAAGGGTATGCACAGTTTGATAATTTTTGGAGCATAGTTCCGAATTACTCTCCAGAATGGTTGGATCCATTCACAGTTCCACCAACAATGTATTAGTGTACCAGCTTTCCCACATCCCTTCCAACATTCGTCATTATCCTTTCCTGTCATTTTAGCCGATCTGACAGGTGTGTAGTGGTACCTCAGCAACCCTTCATTTTCAAAGAAGATCAATGGCATCACTAGTGTCATTTTCGAAGAAGATCAATGACATCAATAGTGTCAAAGTGGATGAAGTAGATGGGTGATATCTTGACTTGAACATGAATTTGACTTAAGTGAGACAGAATTGCACAGATTTGTCAGCCTCACTCTCTCTTCCAGTCATAAAAGTACAATGTTAAGACAGAAGGCAAAACTACAGAAGATAGCCGGGGATGCTGTGGATAACCTTGGCATCTTCTACATTGGATCAAGTTCTATAGGGTTCCACTGAGGCTTTAGGAGAGTTTAGGTACCTTTGTGGCCTTTGGAACAAAATTGTTCTCATCAGTCTATTCCCTGGGGAAGTCTTAGGTAGGCAGCTCCCTAAGTTGCACAAGGGTTTGACTTCTCTTGGCCACCCTCAAGCTCATCTGCCAAGACAGTTTTGCAAGGATGTGACTGCTGCTCATGCTAGAGCTTCTTGAGGCCACAAGAGAGAATTGGAAGGCAGGTAGTCACTAAGGGCTTGGCAAACCCTCTCACCAGAGTTACTGATCCTCTCTCAACCCTCCATATATACCCCCCCACACACACACACACAGAATTTTATATAACTCATTGCTGGCATTAAGGAGAATCATTCATGTGTAAATAATAGTAGTTGGGGAGTGATATTAATAGCAGCAGTATAAGTACAGAACTAGGGGAATCAGAAAACAAAAACTTCAATTGACCCTATTCTCTTAGGTGGGACATTCCTCTACCTAATTTCTCAAATTGTATGATTATTGTCTATAGCTCCATTGTAATCTTCCATAAAGTACACATCTGAAGCAGAGGAAACATTCAATTATTTCTTTAAATGTTGCACAGATAACAAGGCAACACTATTAATCTTCACTCCATTTGACAGATACAACTCTTTATGGTTATATATTTCAGTCAGTCAGTCGAACATTTATTAAGTGCCTGCTATCTGCTAGGCAAAGACTAGCGTGCTAATTGATAAATCTGAGTTCAAATCCAGCCTTAGACTCTTATTAATTATATGAACCTAGACAAGTCACTTAATCACTGTTTATCTTAGTTCACTGGAAAAGGAAATGGCAAAGCACTCTACTTTGCCAAGAAAATCACTTGGACAGCATTGGAGTATGTTGGTCCATAGGGTAACACTGGGAAGCTTTAGGAACAGCAGAATCAATCAATAAACAAACAATTATTAAGCACCTATTATATGCTAGTAACTGGGAAAATAAAAAGGCAAAAGACAATGCCTATCCTCAAGGATCTAATGGAGAGACATGTAAGTAAATATATACAAAGAAAGTCATATACAAGGCAAATAGGAAATATTTAATAGAAAAAGATGCTAGAATTAAATTTCTTGTAAAATGCAAGATTTTAGCTTGAACTTAAAAGGATCCAGGAAGGTCAATAGTCTAATGAGAATAGAGAGCATTCCTGGAATAGGGCATCATTTATGTAGGGAGATATGCTAGTAACAATCTGGATTTGATATCAGAAAGCTGTTGTTTGGATGAGTTTCAGAAGACTATTTATAAAGTCAGGGATGAGTCACTTGAATTCACTGAACCTCATGTTCCCATTCTATAAAAGTAGAATAATTTTATTGTCAAACCAGAAAAATCATGGAAGGCACCCTTCCTTGACCACTCCATCCTACTGAGTATTGCTTCTGTCCTTTCCTAAACTCAAGTTCCTTTCTATTCATTGCGATTCAATTTGGCTTAGGAGTCCATTTTTCATTTTTTCAATATTGTTATAAAATATTCTCCTCTTCCTATTCAGTGATCTAGCCAGGCTGCCTTTTTTTTACTTATCTCTCATTTCTCTGTTTTTATTGGCTGTCAGTCTTGCCTAGAAAGCACTGTCTCTTCAGCCCTGTATCTTTACACTCCTTTACACATTCAATCATTTGCTACTATTAAATGAAATCTTTTCTGATCTTTCCAGTGACTTCTGGACGCCAAGTTGCCATTATTTAACTTGTTCATATTTCAGATATAATTTTATAATATGTTCTCAACACTTTTTTGAAGAATATTCATTTCTAGAAAATGGGGACTTTTTTTATTTGTTTTTAATCCTTTGACATATAACAGATATTTAATTAAATCCTATTTTTTGAACAATTAAATTTATCCTAAGATTGAGTGAGTGTACCAACACAAGGGTTTTCTGCATCTCCTAGAATCTCAGAATATCTCATTCAGAAAGGACTTTAAAGGTCATCTTTTTGGGGAGGAGCCAAGATGGCTGAGAGGACACACATTATTTTTTTTCCTGACCTTCTTCCACAACTCTCAGACTAATTACCAAATTGATCCTCTGAATTAGCTCTGGACTGGCAGAATCCACAAATATCATGAGTGTAACAAATTTCCAGGAGAAGATAATTTTGAAACTCTCCAGGAAAGGTCTGTTTCAATCAGGCACAGAGGGAAGCGGGCCAAGAGCAAGCAATCTGAGCACAGATGTCAGGGTGCAGACCCAGGTTGGTGAGGGCTCTGTGTATGGAGAATCTACTAAGCAATCTACAGCAGTGTTGGCTGCTCTGCTCTGGATGCAATCCAGTAGATCAGAAGAGGAGTTATAAAACATTCAAGACAAGCACCAAAGGTAAACAGTGAACCCTGAAATGGGACCTGGCCACCCTCACCCAGCAGCATTTGCAAGAGGGTTTAAAAAAGGAAACACAGAAATTATCTGAAGAAAATTCATTACAAACAGACTTCGTGAAATGGAAAAAGAATATAGGTCCTTAAAATAGATTTGACAAAATGGAAAAAGGAAAGAAATTCCAGAAAAAAATAGAATTTGTGAAATGAAAAACAAGTCCTTAGAACAAAACAACTCATTTAAAAATTCTATTGGGAAAATACAAAAAGAAGTAAAAAATGTAAATGAAGATACAGAAGCTGGAGCAGAATCTATTATGCTCCACATGAAAGTAAGGGTAGCCATCCTGATCTCAGATCAAGCAAAAGCAAAAAGTAATCTAATTAAAAGAGATAAGGAAGGAAACTATATTTTACTAAAGGGTACCACAGATAATGAAACAATATCAATACTAAACATATATGCACCAAGTGGTATAGCATGGAAATTCCTAAAGGAGAAGTTAAGAGAGCTGCAAAAAGAAATTGACAGCAAAACTATAATAGTGGGAGATCTCAATCTTGCTCTCTCAGAACTAGATAAATCTAATCACAAAGTAAATAAGAAAAAAGTTAAAGAGGTAAATAGAATACTAAAAAAGATAGGTATGATAGACCTTTGGAGAAAATTAGAGATAGAAAGGAGTACATTTTCTTCTCAGCAGTTCAGGCAATCTGTACAAAAATTGGTTATATATTAGGACATATAGACCTAAAAATTAAATGCAGAAAGGCAAAAATAGTAAATGCATTTTTTCTCAGATCATGATGCAATAAAAATCACATACAATAAAAAATATGATTCTCTCAAAAGATGTAGAAATAGCATTTGATAAAATCCAATATCCATTCCTATTAAAAACACTAACAATTAGAGGAATAAATGGACTTTTCCTTAAAATGGTCAATAGTATCTATTTAAAACCATTAGCAAGCATCCTATGTAATGGGGATAAACTGGAAACATTCCCAATAAGATCAAGGGTGAAACAAAGTTTCCCACTATCACTATTACTATTCAATATTGTATTAGAAATGCTAACTTTGGCAATTAAAGAAGAAAGAAATTAAGGCAATTATAGTAGGTAATGAGCAAACCAAATTATCACTCTTTGCAGATGATATGGCAGTATACTTAGAGAACTCTAGAGAATCCACTAAAAAACTATTAGAAATAATCCACAACTTTAGCAAAGTTGCAGGATACAAAATAAATCCATATAAATCATCAGCATTTTTTATACATCACTAACAAAATCTAACAGCAGGAGATGCAAATTCCATTTAAAATAATTAAAATAACTTTTGATAGTTTAAAATATTTGGGAAGGGAAAGTCAGGAACCACTTGAGCAAAACTATAAAACATTTTCCACACAAATAAAGTCAGATCTAAATAAATGAAAAAATATCAAGCGCTCTTGGATAGGTTGAACAAATATAATAAAGATGACAATTCTACCTAAACTAATCTATTTATTTAGTGCTATACTAATCAAACTCCCAAGAAACTATTTTACTGACCTTGAAAAAATAACAACAAAATGCATCTGGAAGAATAAAAAGTGAAAACTTTCAAGGGAATTAATGAAAAAAATGCAAATCAAAGTAGCTTACCTGTATTAAATCTAAAACTATATTATAAAGCAGTGGTCAGGAAAACCATTTGGTACTGACTAAAAAATAGAGTAGTTGATTGGTGGAATAGTTTAGATTTACATAACAAAATAGTCAATGACTATAGTAATCTAGTGTTTGACAAACCCAAAGACCTCAGCTTTTGGGATAAGAACTCACTATTTGACAAAAACTGCTGGGAAAATTGGAAAGCAGTATGGCAGAAACTAGGCATTGACCCACACCTAACACTGTATATTAAGATAAGTTCGAAATGGGTTCATGATTTAGACGTAAAAATCATATAAATAAATTAGAAAAAAAAGGATAGTTTACCTCTCAGATCTGTGGGGAAGGAAGGAATTTCTGACCAAAGAGAATTGGATATTATTATTGATTACAAAATAGATAATTTTGATTATATTAAATTAAAAAACTTTTGTAAACAGAAACCTAATACAGATAAGATTAGAAGGGAAGCAATAAACTGGGAAACATTTTTACATTCAAAAGTTCTGATAAAGGCCTCATTTCTAAAATATATAGAGAACTGAATAAAATTTATAATAATGCAAGCCATTCTTCAATTGATAAATGGTCAAAGGATATGAACAAGCAATTTTCAGATGATGAAATTAAAACTATTTCTAGTCATATGAAAAGGTGTTCCAAATCACTATTGATCAGAGAAATGTATATTAAGACAACCTGAGAAACAACTGCTCACTTGTCAGATTGGCTAAAATGACAGGAAAAGTTAATGATGAATGTTGGAGGGGATGTGGGAAAACTGGGACACTGATACATTGTTGGTAGAAATGTGAACAGATCCAACCATTCTGGAGAGCAATTTGGAACTATACTCAAAAACTATGCATACCCTTTGACCCTCCAGTGTTTCTATTGGGCTTATATTCCCAAAGAGATCTTAAAGGAAGGAAAGGGCCCGACATGTGCAAGAATGTTTGTGGCAGCCCTTTTTGTAGTGGCTAGAAACTGGAAACTGAGTGGATGCCCATCAATTGGAGAATGGCTGAATAAATTATGGTATATGAATGTCATGGAATATTATTGTTCTATAAGAAACGACCAGAAGGACGATTTCAGAGAGGCCTGGAGAGACTTGCATGAACTGATGCTGAGCGAAATGAGCAGAACCAGGAGATCATGGCAAAAAGACTAAATAATGATCAATTCTGATGGGCATGGTTCTCTTCAACAATGAGATAATTCAAACAAGTTCCAATTGTTCATTGATGAAAAGAGCCATCTACACCCAGAGAGAGGCCTGTGGGATCTGAGTGTGGACCACAGCATAGCATTTTCATTCTTTTTGTTGTTTGCTTGCATTTTATTTTGCTTCTCTCTCTTTTTTTACTGGTTTGATTTGATTTTTCTTGTGTGATATCATAATTGTATAGAGGTGTATGAATATATTGGATGTAACATATATTTCCACCATGTTTAACATGCATTGGACTACTTACCATCTAGAGGAAGGTGTGGAGGAAGGGGGGGCAGGAATTGGAACACAAGGTTTTGCAAGGGCTAATATTGAAGAATTGTCCACACATGTATTTTGAAAAATAAAAAGCTTTAATAAAGAAAAAAATAGAAAAAAAACCAAGATCATCTTTTGCACTCCTGTCTGAACGCGTAGCCCCTCAACAATGGAGTCCAACATTTTACCAGGAAACTTCCAATAACCAGAACATTCCACTCAGTTTTTAGATAGTTTAAGATAGTTTAATTGTCAGGAAACATGTCCTTAAAATAAAACTAAATCTGTCTTTGGATATATTCTTTCTTATTTGTTTATTGGGAGCAGGGAGGGATTCATTCAAAACATATGCCTATTCAAAAGTTCAGAAGGCATCTATCAATGTCTATCTCTGGCCCCGTCTCTGACCCTGCTGCTCTCTTTCTTTCTACTTCCTCTTCCTCCCACTTTCTTTTTCTCTCCATTTTCCCATTCCATGCTACTTCTTCTTTCATCTTTCTTCTCTATTCTCCCTCTTTCTTTTCTTCTCCCTCCTCTTTCTTTTGTCTTTTCTCTTCCCTTTCTCCTTCTTCATCCATCCCTCCATCTTTGTTCTTTCTTCCTGTCTTTTCTTATTTCTCCTTGTCCACCATCTTTCCCCTTTCCTCTCAGTTCCCTTCATTGTTTCATTCTCTTTTCCCTAGCTCTTTCTTTTCTTTCTCTTTCCTTTCTCCTCCTTTCTTCATCCCCTCATCTTTTAAAAAATCTTTTCTCTTTTTTATTTCTCCTACTATTCACCTTATTTTTTACTCTCTACCATCCTCCCCCTTTTCTCTCCTGGTTTTCCTTGTTTGTTCACTATCTTCTCTCTCCTCCTCTTTCCTTTTTCTTCTCTCTTCCCTTTTTCTCCTCTCTTCCCTTTTTCTTCTTCCATCTATCACATCTTCTCTCTTCCTTTTATTTCTCTTTCTCTTTTCCTAATTTCTCCACTTTCTACCTTTCTCCCCTTTCCCTCTCTCTCAGACTCTTTCATTTTCTCACTCTTTCTTTGCCTTCTCTCTTCACTCTTTGGCTTTTGTCCTTCTCTCTCTCTGTCCCTTTCTTTCCCCGGAGGGTGGGATATGAGGCAGATGAGGCAGTATGTCAAAGTGTTCTTCAATAATGGGTAGTGATTGGTGTGAAATTACTTTACTTCACATGCTGTCTGCCCATTATATGTGATTAATCAACAGCATATGACTGCTGGAAGACATGCAGCTCCTGCCAAAATAGTCTTTAATTTAGCAGCAATATAAACAAACAAAAAACCTACAGCGCTGATTTGCATAATGAAGAGCAATGTTTGTGCGAGATCAAAAATGCATCTATTTCCAAAAACTGCTATCATGAAGCTCCCAGTTAATCACACACTGGTCTAATGATAATGAAAAAGCGATCTGAGGTTAACTGCTGTACAACTATCATTTTGCTGCACTCTCTCCTTTTGTCTGGCCTCCAGATCTCCCTCAGCCCACCCAGGCAAGCCAGATGGTCTGAGAACTCCTTATTAGGAGGGGTTATCTAATATTTCAGAATAGGAAAACATGAGCTTTCCTCTATTACCGTGAGGGAAAGCAAAAAGGAAAGTATTAGATCCTTGAACAAAGAAACCAATAGCATCCATAAGTAAAGTCATTCAGATAACTCAAGGTGTTGAATTTTTAATAAACACCAGCTGTGTAAAAACCACCATGTGACAAGGAAAGTGGGCTAAATATGTCATTCTAGTCATAGAAAATTCCCCAAAGGAGACTTTCTTCAGAAGATTAAATATTTTGTGATTAAATTATATAGTTTAGTAAGTACTTGGTCGAGGATGAATAAATTATAAAGTTGCTGTTAGGTAGCTTGGTGGTACGATGGTTAGAGTTCTGGCCTGGAGTCAGGACAGCCTTGGTTCAAATACAGTCACAGACATTCACTAGCTGTGTGGCCCTGGGCAAATCACATAACCCTGCTTGTCCCAGTTTCCTCATTTGTAAAATTATCTGGAGAAGGAAATGGCAAAGCACTCCAGTATCTTTGACAGGAAAGCCCCAAATAGGGTCACATCAGACATGACTGGAAAATGACTGGACAATAAGAGTTACTGAATTAGATCATACAAAGAACAATAATTAACTTTTACTGTGCCTTATACATAAGAACTTCAATAAATACAAACACTAGAAGAATCATTCATTTCAAAATTAGGAGACACCCATGTTCAAATTCTTCCACTAGTATTTCCTAGATTTTTGACCACTAGTGAAGAGAAGGGAAACAAGAGAAAAGGGGTAGAGGGGAGGGTATTAATATAGCACCTACTATATGCCAGATACTGTGCTAAGAATTTTATAAAGGTTTCCTCATTTAACCCCTTACAACGATCCTGCAAAGTAGATGCTATTGTTAGCTCCATTTTACAGTAGAGGACACAGTATATAGTGGTTAAGTGACTTGCCTGGGTATTTGAGGCATTTATTTGAACTCAATTTTTATGATTCCACACCCAGTGCCCTATCCATATGCCATCTAGCTACTTGTTACTTAAACTATGAGACTCAAGTTTTCTCCACTATAAAAATGAAATAATAGTACGTTTCTTGAGAAAGCATCAAGAAGATAAAATGAGATATATTGTGTAAAGTGCTATAAAATACCTTCTATTTTTTCCTTTTTATTTCAAATTCTGAACCTGCCTCAGTTATATATTTAAGATGATCAGGTGTCCTTTAGAGATTAGAAAAGAATGGTAGATCTAGTGATGGAAGGAATCTCAAAAGCTGTCTACTTGATCCTACTCATTTTAGTTTAAAGCAAATAAGGCTAGGTTGGTTTGGTGACATATCCAGGGTCCCATATACATAGTTTTTAAGGTCTAGTCCTTAACCAATCTGATTCTAATTGGCCTCCAATAAGTCCTGAGCCAAGCCCCAGTTGGTCATTGTTTGAGTCCTGATTGATTCAGATTGAATGTAAATAGCAGTCATTTTTATTTGATCAGAAATCCTGAGGGTCTTCCCCTTCCAGGTTCATTCATTCTTTCTTTCTTTTATTTATTTAGATTTTTTTTTGGACTAGCTGAAAGAGGAGATTCTTTGCCTCAATTCCTACCTAGCCTTAATCACTGAATGGGATGACCTTACTCAAACTGAGATTGTTGTATACCTTGGCTTAAAAATGTCCAGGTCTCCTACTCTATCCAGGACCATCTCCAGTTGTCCTGATGTCTCTCTCTGGCAACTGGACCCAGTTGGTTCTGGAGGGGAAGGTGAGGCAGGTGACCTTACTTTAGCCCTCCCTCACTCAAATCCAATTCACTTGCATGTCGAGGCATCACCTCCCTGATATGGTCCTCTCAGAGAATGAAGGACAAACAACAACATAGGAAGTATCAGAAACCACATTTGAATCCAGGTCCTATGATGGAAGCAAGCATTCTTTCCTCTGTTGTATGTACATTGTCTCCATATGGGCTTAATCAAATGGAGATGCACTATCCCAGACCATAACTTTGGAACTATTGGAACTAGTTCATGGTAAAGGGATTAATCTTGTTCTGCTTTGCCCCCTTTGCTAAAATAAGGAATAAGAATTGTGCGGAAAGAGAAAGGAGAAAAAATATACACATGAAAAGAATACATAAAACAAATAGAACTGAATTAAAATGAAATTGGTGATCTCCAGAAATTTACTAATTACTGGGAGTCTATAAGCAATGAAAAGAGTTCTGATTTTTTAAATAGAAAACCTGAGTTCAAATCTTAGCTTTGCTACTTACTACTGTGTAACCTTTATCAAATCACTGTAGATCTTGATTTCCTCTTATATAAAATGAGAGAGTTGAGTTAGATTGACTCCAAGTTTATTTTCAGTTCTTAATATAGGATTCTATTCCAGTTTTCTCTCTGAGTTTATTTTCTCAACCCTCACTCCCATTGGTAGGCTGGATCACCAGAGGGTAGTATTGTGCCTTTCTACTACTACTTCCCATGAATTTCTATCCATTTTGTTCCACAGTGTTTATCAGCCATCCAGAATTATTTTTTTGAAAGAGATATCTACTGAAGTAGCATATTAAGAACACTGGGTATTACAGCCTCCCTCCAAATTAAGTGCATATTTTCTTGTGTTCATGATCTCTAGATAGAGTGGGATCAGAGGATAAATGTTCAAAAAATCAACTCACAAGACAGCCCCTAATTACCAAATGATCTATTATCTCTTTGACAAATTCCTATGAAGTTCCCCTGATCTTCAGCATTCTTCTTGACTCTGAGGGTTGCTACTTTTTCAGAGCCCATAGTCAGAAATGTATAGAAGCTAACTGCACCAATATGATTTTTGTGTGTGATTCACTTTTTAAATTTTCAGTGTAGACATTTAAAATGGAGAAAACTGTAAATACTACAAATCGGTGCTTGATTTGTTGTTTTATTAAATTATCTAGATTTTTGAAAGTGATGGATAAAATCTTCATGATAATTAAAATTAAATGTGTATTATGTGTATTATGTATATATATACATTATATATATTTATATATATATCTGCAAAGTCACTTGTTAAACATTGAGCAGCATAGTGCTTCCACATCTGTACTTGGCTTATAGTTCCTATATGTCTAAGACTTTTTCTCTATGTTTTTAGGTTGTCCTTCATCCACTGTTTCTCTTGTGTTACTGCTAACAGTTTTCAAAGGAAGTTCAAATCTTTCAGTATTTCAAAATACACAAAATTGTCCTCAGGCAAACAAAGGGAAAGGAAATTGTCATTTGTTCTCATTTCAACCTGCATCCCTTTTTCATTTCTGGTTGCAGGCAACAAATTCCAACTCCTCCCACATTTTGAGGGGTTCATGTTGGTATCCCCACTCTATTATATATAGAACTAGATTCTAACTTTTTCAACCTATCCTAACAAATTTCCTGGAATAATACAGTCTGAATTCATTAACAACATGAAATACTGATGCTTTCGATTGGTTGATTCAATAGTTATCTCACTTTTTTTTCTACTTCTAGCTTATTTTTCATGGATAATTCTATAATATAATCAAATAAGCATTCTCACCTGACAAAAGTATAAGGGTCTAGCACATCTTGTTAATTACTTTCATTTAGGATAATAAGTATAAATCTTATAATGCTCAAGAAAAAAAAAACTGAATAATCACTTCTTGGGGAGGTTGTAATGTTAGTTTTGCTTAGCAGTGACTTAGACTACTTTACTTTTAAGATCTTTCCAAATTTGAGATTCTTTCAATTTCCTTACACATTGGATTTGATATGATACATCTTAGAAGATGGCATATGAATAAAAAAAATATTACAGACCACAGATGTTCCCAGAGATTTCCAAGGATATTGCTTCTTTAAAAAATATTAAGATTCTTGTCAAGTGTCTAATGGACTTTATAGTTGAGAGATTATAACCTACCAGTTGGAGCATCATTCCCATGAATTCAGTTTTCACCTTTCTACAGATGACGCAAGATATCTAATTTCATCTCCAACCACTTAGAGTGCTTCAATTCTATATTTTCAATTGTTTGTTGCATACAGCTCCATAAATTTCCCACTAACACTAAAACTTAACATGTTTACACTGAATATACAAATTTTCTCCTTTAAAAACATGTGCCCCTAAATTCATTACTGCCATCAAAGAAACTACCATGTACCAAAAGATTGGACCATGCACTATAAAGATTGAAATCTTTAAGTCATTGATGAATCTCCATCATAGGTCTCCCCCCAACACACACACAGCTGACAATATTTGTTGCTTCTACCCAGGAAATATGGTCCTTCCCCTCCAATCCAACTTAAAGAAATAAAATTCAGGCACTTAGGTATTCCTTGACCAGTCAGATAGCCTCAAATAGATCTTGCTACACCTGGCCCATCTGCTCTATCATTTTTTCCACACTATATCATTGTCCAAGTAATCATGAAAATGAAAGAATTATCTTAATAGTTTTACAGTATGATATCCTTTCCATCTCTAATTTCTTTTCCATTATTATCAAAGTAAAATCAAATTATACTCCCATTCTTTAATGATACTCATAGTAGAGATATAGTTCTCAAGAGTTCTTTCCTTTTTACCTTTTTATGCTTCTCTAGAGTTCTGTGTTTGGAGGTCAAATTTTTTGTTCATATCTGGTCTTTTCAATTAGAAATAGGTGAAATTCTCCTGTATCATTGAATGACCATCTTCTTCTCTGGAAGATAATGCTCATTCTACCTGGATAGCTTATTCTTGGCTATAATCCAAGTTCTTTTGCCTTTTGGAAAATCTGATTCCAGGCCCTTCGATCCTTCAGTGTGAAAGCTGACAGAACCTGTGTAATTCTAATGACAGTTCCTCGGTATTTGAACTGTTTTTTTTTCTAGCTGCTTGTAATATCTTTTCCTTGGTGCGATAGTCCTGAAATTTGGCCACGATATTCCTTGGGGTTTTAATTTTGGGGTCTCTTTCAGGGGTTGATCGGTGAATTCTTTCAATGCCAATTTTGCCTTCTGATTCTAAAACATCAGGGCAATTCTCTTTCATGATTTCCTGGAAGATAGCATCAAGGTTCTTTTTTTCATCATGACTTTCAGGGAGTCCAATAATCCTTAGATTGTCTCTCCTGGATCTGTTTTCCAAGTCAGTTGTTTTTCCTAGGAGATATTTCATATTTCCTTCTATTTTTTCATTTTTTTTTGTTTTTGTTTGACTGATTCTTGAAGTCTTATTGAGTCATTCATTTCTATTTGTTCAATTTTAATTTTTAAGGTATTATTTCCTTCAGTTATATTTTTTAGCTCCTTTTGTAACTGGCCAATTGAATTTTTTGGTTCATTGCATTCTTTTTCCATTTTGCCAATTTTGTTTTTCAGTGAATTGTTATCTTTTTCCAATTCACTATTTTTATTTTCCAGTGAGTTGGTGACTTTTTCCAATTGACCAGTCTTATTTTCCAGTTTTTCACATCTCTGTTGCAGGGCGATATTTCCTTCTTGCACTGCTCTCAATTTATTTCCCCATTTTTCTTCTAGCTCTCTTTTGAGATTCTTTATGCAATCTTCCAGGTAAGCCTTCTGAAAGGGAGACCAGCTTAAGTCCAACCCTGTGGCTTCATCTGGGATTGTTTTCAGAATCTCAGGATCTGGGTACTGCTCTACTTTCTCTCCCTAAAAGCTGTCTATGGTGAGAGCTCTCTTCTGCTTCTTGCTCATGGTTTTGAGCTGAGGTATCAGTCACCAGCAGGGAATTCTGCCACAGTTTCAATTTGCCCTGGGGCAGTTTGCCAAGTTGACTTCCAGTTTGAGGATGGGCAGCTAGATCCGCTCTAGGACCACGCTTTCAGCTGCTCTTAATCCACCCTTTACCAAAGGCAGATCTGCCAAAGCACCTGCCCGCAAGCAGAGCAAAATGGCCCAGGCGTCTCCCAGGGACTTCCTGACAGCCTAAAATCTTCTGCTGCATATCAGCCCTGGACATGCACCCCGGCTGCACCCTGGTATCTGAGTGCTGGCGTCTGAGCGCTGGGAGCTGCTTGATCCCCTGCCCATCTAAAATTGACCTTCTCCAGAGGTTTTTCAAAATAGATTGTTGATAGAAGTGCGTTGTAGTCCAAGTGTTTGGTGGAGCCCTCACTCCAAAACCAGTTCGGAGGCTCAATTTGTCTGGGTCTGAGGGCAGGTCTCAGGAGCTCAAAGAGAACGCTGTCTGCAGTTCACCATGTTGGCTCTGTCCCCTCCTATCTTAATAGTTTTAGACAATAAAACCTTTAATGCTTCAATGTTCCCCACAATATAAAGTATAAATTGCTGATATTAACATTGAAGACTTAGGCAATGTTAATAAAATCCACCTTTCTAGTGTTATCTTACCAAAGAGCCCTTCAAATATTTCTCATTCCAGTAAAAATGTATCATCTCATAGATTCAGAGCTGAATTTATGACCTAAAGATCATCTACCCCTTCATCTCTCCTTTCGTTTTATAGAGAGTAGTATCCATTCCTCATGATCATTTTGCATATCCCATTTCTTTTTCTCATGTAATTTCCTAACTAGAAGTTATCCTGGCTATCCCATTTTTGTTTGTCAATTGGTGCTTAAAATATATGCATATGTATATAATCTTATTGATTAGACTATTAAATCTAAGTCCCCATTGTCTGTTATTTTAACATCTAACATTAATTCCACCTCTTCTTTGAATTTGTCCCTAAATTTCACAGGTGAAAATACTTCTTTGGTCCTATAGGATCTTAGTCCTTTTTCCTACTGCTATTCTTGTCTTCCCAGATATTAATCATGAATTGTTGCTGTTCATCAGTTGTTTACAGTGTCTGATTCTGTGTTATGCAATAGTGTTCTTGGCAAGAATAATTAAATGGTTTGTTATTTCCTTCTCTAGTGTGTCCTCATTTTATAGATGAGAAACTGAGGTAAATAGTGGTTAAGGGATTCACCCAGAGTCATTTGAACTATCCATTTTACCACTTACCTATCTGCTCTGAATTACCTGAAACCCTGAATTACTATCACTGTTAACCTTCCCCAATGCTACTTCTGAACAGAGCTAGACAACATCATGCCATCATATTGACTAAGTTTGTTATAAATTTATTTCAGATCATTTCAATTAGATCCTCTCTACATTAAGGTATTTTTTAACCTGCTCTCATTAATTCCTTATCCCACTCTTTGAAGGGTAATTTCCAAACTTATTATTATCTCCTTAAGCCACTAATTATCATTTTTTTACTTTTGTCCATGTTTTATGTCTTATCTAGAAAAATAAAAATCCTTTAAGATAAATATCCTTTTCTCCCTTATTCTGCATCTCAAAACCCTTTGATATCAAATTAGATTCTCCCTTTCTTTACTCCATCTTCTGATGAAGAGAAGGTTCTTCTCTTCACCAAGGTCCATTATTTACATACCTTTAAAACACATACCTTTAAAACCATCCCATCTCTTTTTATCAAGCAGATTCCCCCCCTCTTCTTTTATTCCCCTCTCTAGTCTTCAATCTCTCCTTTCTATTGAATCCTTCCCTTTTTACTTTTTTTTTTTTTTTTACAAATTTTCTAATGCCTACACATTTAAAGTAAAATATAACAAAACACTAAGCCTCCAACATACCATCAATAATCATCTTAATTCTCATCTCCCTTTCTTACTCAAGTTCCTGGTGGTGGGGAACTAGGGGATGGGGATATAAAAGAAGGAGAGGGTTCTATACATATTGCCATTATTTCTTCTCCTTTCATTCACTTCTTAAGCTTCTTTCATTTGGCTTCCCATCTTAGTACTTTACTAAAAGATCCCTTTTCAAAGTCAACATTCATTTTTTCACTGCTATATGGGATAGCCTGTTCTCCATCTTCATCTTTCTTAATCTCTCTTTTTGGCATTGTTGACTATCCTATCTTAAAGATACTTTATCTTCTCTAAGCTTTTCATCACATTGATCTCTTGATTCTCTTTCCTGTGTGACCACTCCCTCTAAGTGACCTTTGCTAGATCATCATCTATAGCATTTCATAACTATGGTGTTTCACATGATTCCAGCATGAATTTTATTGTCATATCTCTTGTGGTAATCTCAATAGTTTAATTGGGCTAACCAATCAAAACTATGCTAATGTTCTACATATTTAGTTTTAACCTCTCTCTTGAGTTATAACCTTGAATTACTGTCTACTTGACTTTTGAGATTGTAAGTCCAGTAAATATATCAAAATATGTTTTGAGAATGAAACTTGTTACCTTTGCCCAAATGCATGCACCTTCCAAAGTTTTATATTTCTATTAAAGGCATAATGATTATATCCATCATCCAGCTTCAGAGTCTCAGCACCTGACATTCTTGACATCTCACTTTATCCCACCCCACATATCAATTCAATTGACAAATCTTATTGTTTCTAACTACATAACATTTCTTGACTTTTTCCTTTCACCCTACTTTTACAGTTATATACTTTAATAATATATAAGTACATTATATTTTATATTTATAATATTTATATATTTTATAGTGTATCCTTATATACTTTTATAGTCTGAACTAAGGTTCAGAACCTCATCACCTCTCAACTACACTATTGTAATAATAGCCTGCTAATTGATCCCCTAGCATTAATTTTCTCCACATATGAATCTATCCTCTACTCAGCCATCAACATAATTTATTAAAGCATAAGCCCAACCATGTCACTCCTCTTTAAATAAACTCCAGTGGTTTCCTAATGCTAGGAGGATCAAATATAACTTATTTTATTTAACATTTGAATCCCTTCACATTCTGACTTCAACCAACCTTTCCAAATTTATTTATTTATTTATTTTGCTGAGGCAATTGGTGTTAAGTGACTTGCCTAAGGTCACACAGTCAGGAAGTGCTAAGTGTCTGAGACCAAATTTGAACTTAGGTCCTTCTGATTTCAGGGCTGAAATCAGCCAAAATCAGACAAAATCAGCCAAAATTTTCTATCCACTGCACCACCTAGCTGTCTTTCCAACTTTATTAAAGAGCATTTCATTCATACATTCAAATTATTTATATTACTATTCTTCATAAATTATATTTCATTTCCAAAACTTTGTGCCTTTGCATTGGCTGCTTTCCATACCTGAAATTCACTGGCTTTTTCATAACTTCCTGGAAATTCCCACTACTCCTCACTACTCATTAAGTGCCACTTTCTTCATGAGGCTTTCCTGAAGTCCTCTGCAATTATTCTCTTGCAATCACATATATATATATATATATACATGTGTATGTATATATATATACACGTACATGTATATATATATACATATATATGTATATATATGTGTGTGTGTATATGAATGTATATATGAATACATTATATACATTTACATATACATGCAAGTAAGTATGCAATTATTTATTGTCTCCCCTGGCTAGACTATAAACTCTTGGAAGGAAGGGATTATTTTATTCTAGACAGTTCCTTGAACAATGACTGACAGAATAACTGTTAAACAATATTCTTTGAAGATATTCATGGGAGTCTAGGTCTCGAAAGTTATTAATAAGAATTACATTCTCAATTGATGAAATTGTCTAAAAGTAAAAGGTACTTTATTAAAAGAAAGTGGATTCCCCTTACAAGTCTCCAAGTATATTTATTTTTCAGTGGTGCTATGGAGGCTTACAAACAATTCATGGATAAATTTCCTGAAATACATGACCTTTGGATGGGAAAATAAATACATCTTTATTTTCACTAACTTCTGAAATTTAGCTTTTAATTCAATTTTTTTCAAAATGTCAATCTGAGAAGGGGTTTATAGTCTTCACCAGAATGCCTAAGTGATCTGTGACTCATAAAAGGTTAAAAATCTATGCTGTAGAGGGTATTCTCCGTTATTGTAAGTCTCCAAGAAGCAGCAAAATGCCACTGTCAAGAATGTTGGAGAGTATTTCAGTTAAATTATGGATTGAATTGCATGACCTCTTCAGTCTTTTTCAATTTTATGATGTTGCAATTTAAAATCATTTTGACCAATTTGAATGCTTGTATTGAACCAGACATTTGCCCTAAAGTTCATGTGTTTCAAAATTCACACTAGATGACAATATCTTATTGTTAACATGCCATTGGGAAATCCTGTTTGTTTTAATAAATGAGATTTGGTTAAAACACAATGGTCTAGGGACAGCTAGATGGCACAGTGGGTAGAGCACCAGCCCTGAAGTCAGGAAAACCTGAGTTCAAAATTAGTCTCAGACACCTAAAACTTTTTAGCTGTGTGACCCTGGGCAAGTCACTTGACTCCAATTGCTTCAGCAAAACAAAACAAAACAAAACAAAAAAAACCACAATGGTCTATTGTTCAGTTCTTGGAAGATTCTGAGAATAGTATAACTCGGAAAGGGGTTTCTTCACAGGAAATTTAAAAAAATATATATATTCCTGATAAGCAGACACTGAATTTAGAGGAAAGGAAGAGTTGGTAGTAAGTTAATTATTGAATCATCCTCCCCCCAAGATCAATTAATATAGATTCCTTTTTAGTATCATACCCCAGATCTCTATCAAGATATAATTCACTGCCCTCTATGAGAGAAAAACTAGACAATTAGGAGAAAAAGGAAGCTGATGATTCAGCATTATAGAAGTCAAAGTCAAATAATCTTTATTTTTGTCTTGTAGTTATGGACACATGAGAATGTTAATGTGCTTAGTAAATGATAAGGACTGACACAAAGTCAGTTTTGAACACTTGACATCCAATATCTTAATCACTCTAGGCTCTCTTTGAGTTATAAATTCAGAGATTCACTGCTCCCTTTGACTTGTCTGATACTAAAATCACAAACCCATTCAAGTGACAATGTCTGCCTCTGGCTTTGTCTTAAATTGTCATATTTCAGACATGAAATTGGATGCCAGCACTCTATCCTCAGGAAAGTTAACCTGCCCACTGCATGATTGAAGCTGTTGGTAAACATAACTGAGTATCATACTTTGTCAGAGCTGGAAGCAACTTAAAATACAGAGTTATTGAGCATTAAAGTGGGAAATGACTTGACAAATCTAATCACAAAATCAAACCCACAGGATCTCTGGGTTGGAAAAAAATCCAAAGGATATCTAGTCTACCCTCCTTTCAAGAACTATTCTGACCACCAGAGCTATGGTGGTCTGAAAGTTTAGGACAGAAAGACCTTTGTCCAATGGCCCTGGCATTTTGGGGTTGGAAGGGAAACCTTATAGGGAAAATAATACTTTCCCAGAAAGACGCATTTCTATATTCCCTTCCCACTTCAACATCTGCCCTCCCATCTCAATTTTTTTAGGATTTCAGAGGTAAAAAGTATAATATCACCCCATCCCCAACCTAACTTCTTGGAGGATGACCCATTACCTTCAAGAAAACCTGCAACTACAGTGGGACTGTTTTCTTTGCAATTTAACTCTCCTCCCTTCTCTTTAGCCTCAGAACCACTACCCTCTCCTCCCAAAAAACAGAATTCATCCAAGTTTTAGATTTCTATAAAAAAAGAATTATGGTTTTGCTTTTTAAAACCTGTCTGATGAAGGATCATCCAAATTTTTCTTGAGCCATGTCTTTCTAGGATATTCCAGTTCACTTATGGACAGCTCTAACCCTTTGGAAAGGTCTCTTATTATTATATCTGTATTTTTACCTTGGCAATGTCAACACATTATCCCTGGTATCCTTTGGGCCCAGAAAGAACAAGTCTAATGCTTCTACCCTAGGTCTTCTTTCCTTTAAACTGTGCAGATCCTAAGCCTACAACATCACTTTCTAAGCTACCAGAAGTAATATTTACTGCCTAAATTCCAGTCTCTTCCTCTTGTTACAGGAACTTAAGATCCATAGCCCTGAGGCCATGGGCATGGATTGACAAGATTTTACTTTATCTTTTCCAAGTTGAAGACTACTATATCTTATTCTGGTCTTTCCAGAGTATATCTCTGACTCTCATCATCTCCCCTTTTCCACTTTAATAGCATGAAATCAGGGAATATTTTGCTTGCTTGTATTTTACTTCTCACAATGCCTGGAACATAAAAAGTATTAAATGAATACTTTTATTTCATTCATTCACTAAAACGATCCTTATATGCCACATATTCAAGGCTCTTCACCATTTAAATTATCTTCATTTCTATGCTTATTTTCTCAATGCCCTTTCTAAAATGTGTTGCCTTGTACTGAACATAATATTTCCTTTTTTAAAAAAAATTTTCTAGTGCCAGTTTGTTGAGATTCATGATAGAATCACAAAATCAGATGTATTTTCCATATAAATACTTTTTAAAATGATAGCTTTTATTTAAAAATATGTGCAAAGATAGTTTTTAACATTCATCTTTGCAAAATCTTGTGTTATAATTTTTTTTGCCATTTCTTCCCCTGCTTCCTCCCGAGACAGCAAGTAATCCAATATATGTTAAACATGTGCAATTCTTCTATGCATATTTTCACAATTATCATGCTGTACAACAAAAAAATCAGATCAATATAAAAAATGAGAAAGAAAAAAAGGCAAATAAACAGCAACAACAAAATGCTGTATTGTGATGCACATTTACTCCCCACAGTCCCCTTTCTGGATACAGATGGTTCTCTTCATCACGAGACCATTGGAATTGGCCTGAATTACCTCATTGTTGAAAAGAGTCACATCCATCAGAATTGATTAGCGTATAATCTTATTGTTGTTGTGTACAATATTCTTTTGGTTCTACTCATTTCCCTTAGCATCAATTCATGAAACTTTCTGAAATCATCCTGCTGATTATTTCTTATAGAACAATGATATTCCATTACATTCATATGCCATTCCTTATTGAGCCATTCTCCGATTGATGAGCAGCCACTCAGTTTCCAGTTTCTTGCCACTGCTAAAAGGGCTGCCACAAACATTCTTGCACATTTAGTTCCTTTTCCTTTTTTATGATCTCTTTAGGATACATACCCAGTAGAGACAATGCTGAATCAAAGGGTATACACCGTTTGATAGCCCTTTGGGAAAAGTTCCAAATTGCTCTCAGAATGGTTGGCTCAGTTTACAACTCTATCAAAAATGTAATAATGTCCCAGTTTTCCCACATTTCCTCCAACATTTATCATTGTCTTTTCCTGACATTTTAGCCAATCTGAGAGTTGTAAGTGATAACTCAAGAGTTATCTTAATTTTCATTTCTCTGGTCAATAGTGATTTAGGGCATTTTTTCATATGACTAGAAATGGTTTTAATTTCTTCACCTGAAAATTGTTTGTTCTTATCTTTTGATCATTTATCAATTGGTGAATGGGTTGTATTCTTATAAATTTGGGTCAATTCTCTATATATTTTAGATATGAGGCCTTTATCAGAACTCTTGGATTGAACATTGTATTTCAAATGTGACCTGATGAATGAAACAACTTTCCTATGCTTGGAGCCTGTGTTTCACTTAATGTAGCCAATATTGCATTAACCTTTTTTGCTTAAATAAAGTTGCTAGAGAGCTACCTCCAAAGCCCAGAAACCATGGAATCATCTTGCCTCTGATGCATACTGTTTGATATTAGCAAGTTTGTTAGTCAACTCTAAGAATAAGGTGTGGAGCAGCTGCCAATCTGAATTATCAATTTTCTCACTATGAGTTCTATACATTAATTAAACCACAAGCTTTCATTGCCCTCACCCCTACTCTCCCCCCAAATAATTTACTGTTATTCATATTGAACATACAATCCATTGAAGCACCAAGACTTTTTAAAAAGATAAATTGCTATCTAACTTCTCCAATTATGTACACCTAGAAAGCCAATTTTTGAACATACAAATGCAATACTTTCATTTAACTCTATTCAAGTTCATCTTATTAGATTGCACCCAATTTTCTAGTCTGTCAATATCTTTTTTTATACTGACTGCCATTCACTGTGTCAAATATCTGTCTTAGCTTTATCTCATTTGCAAATTCAATAATCTTGCCAGCTATGTCTTTATACAAGCCACTGATCTCATCTGAACACTCACAGTTGTAGGATAAATATTTTATTTTTTTCTTGGTTAACTCTATCTCACTGCTTTCATCAGTTGTTCCACATTGGTTTCCCAATTTTCTTTCCTCCAGCCCCTGAGCTTTCTCTACCTCCCTAATTCTCAGAACTCCCATAATTATTACTTTGGGAAAACCATAACATTTTTTTTTACTGTCACATTTTTCCCCTTATTCTGTGCTTCAAAGTCTTTCTGCTTTCAAACATGCCTTCCTCCTCCTTTTTTCTTTCTGGAAGAGTGAATTCCCTTCTCCATGGCAAAAAGAACTATTCTACCTGTGTTCCTGATAACATCTATTTAGGTCTCCTTTAGAAACTTATTTCCCTCCCTTTTATCTCCCCCTTAATCTCTTTCAATTTATTGGTTCCTGCTGCAGTGCCTAAAAATAAATTCAGATCCAATTTATCCTTAGACAATGCACTTGACCCTGTCCTCCTCTCAAACTCACATCATGTATCTATGCTTTTTTTCCTTGATACCATTCTCCATTTAAAGCATCAACATTTTTAGTCCTTCAGTGTAATAATGACAGAATTTTGCTTAACTTTTCCATGTCCCTTACCTCCCATGTCAATCAGTTCTGAAATATTTAATTCTACCTCCAGAACATCTTTTGCATTTGTTCCTTACATTTTCTTACCCATCTTTAGTCTTTTACCCTAGTTCACACTTCCATAACCTCTCATCTGAACAACTGAGATAGCTTCTTAATTTAGATATTTCATCCTGTCTTTTCTCTATTTAATCTATCCTTTATTCAACTGTCCAAAATGATACCTTTCCTAGTGATTTTACTTCCATGTTGAAAATCTTCAAAGCTTCCCTAGTGTATCTAGAACAAAATGTAAAATTCTCAAAATAGATTTTAAAGATGTCCACAACATGACTCCTGCCTAACTTATGAGATTTTTATTTCATATCGCTGTCCTTCATAAAATCTCAATTATAGTCAAACCAGCATGCTATTGTGCCCAACCCCATACTTCATACAGGTGGGTTTTCATGTTGGAATATACTTCTTCATTTCTATTTATAGACTTCTTTGGTGCCTTTTTTTTCTATATGTAAAGATAATTGAAAAAAAAACTTTTCAAAAACATAAATAGTATTTTATTTTTTCCAATTACACCTAAAGACAATTTTCAACATTATTTTTTTTTATAATTTTGAATTCCAAATTTTTCTCTCCTTCCTTCTCCCCAGGACTGCAAGCAATCTGATATAAATTATACACAATTCTTTGCTGTCTTAAAGATGGCTCTTTATATATGAAACTCTTCTCTCATCGCATCAATCATTGTTAGTACTTGCTATCTAAAAAAATACTTCTCTGTGTGTGCACATATATGTGTGTATATATAATATACTTTAATCACTGTCCCTCAAAAGTATGTTAATCAAAATAATTGATTCAATGGTGTAAGATAGCTATTAAAAATGAAAGATTGATGAGAGCTTGAGAATTTCTTCTTTATTGTAACAAGCTTTTAATTTGTAAAATATGGTTCAATACTCCTTTCTGAATTAGTATAATAATAATAACACATTTAAATAGCAATTTTTGCTTTATAAATAGCATGTAAGAATATTATATATCAATACATCAAAGACCTGTTTTCAATGCCTTCAATTTGTGAATTTCTTTTTCAAAGAAGATTATAACCTATACAAAATGCTGCATGTAAATATTAGAGAATTGTGGCTAGGGAATGTTAACAGACTTTTTCATAGTAACATAGATGATACAGATCAGAGGCAGTATTTTAACCCAGGACATTTTTACTCCAAATACTATATCCATTTTGCCACTAGGTCTGTGTGAAAATATTATTTTATCTTATAGATGAGCCAACTATTGTATAGATTCCACCTCAATTTTATGATTTGCAATTGAAATTCTATTTAAACCTCACACTACCTTTCCTATGTGGGACTTGAAAGTGTTTTTTAACTAATCAGGTAATAGGCTAAGATTTAATGATGTCTCATAAATGGAGGCTGAGGACAAAACAGGATTACATTTACAAATGACTTGGTATTGATGGAAGACTCTAAGATCCATTAACAGGACTCCTCAATTAACCCCTGCCATTGGTCTTTTGTTCACAAGAGAAAACTTATATAACCAAAGTATTTATTTTTTAATGATTGAGTTGGCAAACAGGAAATTAAAAAAAATTTTCCCACGATCATTTTCAGAGGAAAAGAAAAAAATTATGGGAAGATGCTCATAATTGATGTTTATTTGCCATGAAAATGTATATTAAACCACAATGAATAATGGCATCAGCCAGTATTTAGAGTTTTGTAATTATATCTAACTGAAAAAAGTCAATTCATGCATCAAGTTGTTATTTCTTCTTAACCATATGAAAAGTTATACTGAAGAAAGTGATAGGGAGCAGAAGAGGGAACACTGATAATGCCAAATATCAAGGTTTAGAAAAATTAAATAAATAGATTTATATTCATTTCCCCTCTGCTCTGTCATACTGAATAACAGATCCTTTCTAACTAAAGTCTAGGAGGGCAGAAAGAGAAAGGAAGTAATGTAACACAGCAACTGTAATGTGCCAAAGGGACTTTTTCCCAATTTTAACTCTTTGTGAAAGGTGGGTTAATTATTTCATGGTATAAAAACTACATTAACATAAAATAGTAAGGGTGCATGAATTACATTTAGTTTTCCTTAACACAGACTGAAGATTTTTCTCTTTTGGGTATGAACTGATGATATCTCTTGTAATAAATTAATATGCTGCTCATCAACAAGTCATAGCAATTGTGAGAGCCATTAATGTGGCTACACTTTAAAAGATGAATATTTGACCTTTCACAAGTTGCATTTCACTTGAGATTACATAAGATTCTTTTATAGACTTCCTGAGTACAACTACATAAGCATTATGTGAAAAAGAGAGGCTAAAAATAAGAATGTGCATTACAAGGAAAGCAAAACACTCAATGATTTGGTCAAATTGCTTTATTTACTCTAATCTATAAATATGCTCTTAGTTACTTTAGTCAATTTACTTAAAGAGGAGGGAAAATCTCTACTCTGATTCCCACAGCACACAAAATTACCTAAACTATATGTGGTCTGCTAAAGAAATACTCAGCTCAATATCTCAGTACAATTATCCCCAAATTATTTCATAATGCACAGGAGGATGGAAACAATGGTGGTGGAACAGAGGTTCAAGGATGAAGAGTTCTAGAAGTTGGATCCAGACATATACAGACAAAATGGCTATTGGCAGGGGCAGTTATAGGCCTGATCTCAGCAAGTCTGATGTCTAAAGAGGTCATAATTGGTCAATCTGTGTTCCTGCAGAAAACCAGAGGTTCAAAGTGTTGTTTCTTCTCCAATTATAGCTTAGTATAAGAAAGATTTAACTCATTTCATCTTTGATTCAGCTTTGAATTAGCCTCTACTAAAGTAAAGGCCAGTATGTCATAATTAAGACTGGTAACCTAGGCTCAGGGTGGCCTTCTTCTACAAGAATCTTAGTCAATCAAGTTAATGTAATCAGTGGCTAAGGCTATTTGCACCAACATTTTTATGTACTTATATCACATTGCAAAATGATTATAAAGTATATAGTAAAAAGCTCAGGATAAAACAAATACCTTCACCATCATTTGGTCAATTTAAGTTATTATGCTTATTAATACAAACAAAAATATTAACATACTGAGACCTTTGGAAGCTGTATATTTATTACAAATTCAACATGGAGCCCCTCACATCAAGAAAGCATGGAAGTTATGGCAGATTAGCCTTATACAAGAATATAAACATGTTCATTGAACCCTTTGGAGGGGAAGTGGATTTTCTAATTAACTCAGGCTTAAGTGGAAAATCTTTTATGAATCATTGATATGTGCTACAAGAAATCAGAGGTTATCTAATTTAGGACCTGATTATAGGAACTCAAATCCTTTGAGTATTCTCATGGTTTTTTTGGTTGTTGTTGATTGTTGTTTATTTAATTTTACTTAATAATGGTGTAATGTTAAAAAAAAAGCACAAAGCAGAAAGAGATACTGAAGATTATCTCATGGACCCATATATCTTTGACATTGGAGAAAAAAACAGTGCCAAAAATGACTTCTCCAAAGTTTTAGAGCCAGTTGTTGACAAAGTTTGCATAAACAAATAAATCAATGAAATAAAAATCCTTCAAACAAAATTATTTTGCCTTACATATCATATGGTTTGGCAACTTCCAAGCTATAAATGACCCCAAAATTTCTTATTGATAAAACTTCCTTAAATATATACCTCCAAATTAGAATTTTTTTTATTATCTCATTACACTAATGAAATCACAAGTATAGTACAATACATACATAAATAAATATATGAATGTACATATTATATATAATATATTTATATTTGTGTATGTGGATAGATAGATAAATAGATAGATATAGTCATCCCTTGCTTTTAGTAAGCACAGAATAACAACCAGAGCAGATATTGTCTTCTGTGGTTGGAGTCTTCTACAGGTTTCATCATTTGGAACCTTAATTATCATAGATTAATGGAATTTTAGCATTGTTCCTTATAAATATACATAATCTAATATTTAGTTGAACTATATATTCCTGTCCAGTGATTATGTTCTGTCTTCTCCAGTAATTTTTAAGTCATTATTTTTGATAAAATGTATTGCATTTTTTTGTAGATAAAAAATGGGCAAGGGAGATGGTTTTGAAGCTCTTTTACCTGTGTGATGCTGGTCCTCTCATTTTCCTTATCTGTAAAATGAGGATTTTAATTAAATTTTATCTTATCATCTATTTGAAAATCTATGATCCTATATGTAACCTTATAGAAAAATAATAAAAGGTAACATTGCATAACACTTTTATGTTTTCAAATCATTTAAAACATATTATTTGTTTGACTTTCCTAAAAATTATCTGAGGTAGACGCCATTATATATGTGTGTGTGTGTCTCTCTGTTTGTGTGTTTTATCATGCTTGTGATTTTATTGTTATAGGGAAATTCCAGTGAGTAATCTCACACTAGAAATGTAGGATGTGACTTGCTAGGCTATGTAGCTCATGTGTGTGTAGGTAGATAGATAGATATACAGAGAGAGAGAGAGACAGAAAGAGAGAGAGAGTTTGCTTGAAGATTATGTAAATAGATTTTGCAACACTTCATTGGATAGAGAGTATCATATTGCTTGCTTTCTCAATAGATGAGGGAGGAGATAGAGGGAAGGAAGAATTTAGAATTCAAAAATTTCTTTAAATGATATTAAAAATGAATGAATTGGGAGCAAGGTGGGGTAATGAAAGGATGATCATGTATTATGGCAAAAAACACAGCCAAATGCAGAAATAATAATTGTAATTCATTAAAAATTACATTTAATAAAGTGCCATGGGAGCAGATATGAAAAGTTAATTAGAATGGAGTCAAAAAACAAATCATAGAAACAATCAATAATTTCATTAAAGAAAATGACAATAATGAGACATCATTCCAAAATTTGTGGGATGCAAAGTGGTACTTAGGGGGCAAATTATATGTCGAAACTCATACATCAATAAAAGAGAAAAAAAACAGATCAATGAATTTAGTATGTAATAAACTAACAAAAAAATCTAGGAGGGGAAAATAAACTAAAAATACCCAATTAAACACCAAAATAAAAATCCTGAAAACAAAGGAGAAACTACTAAAATTGAAAGTTTTAAAAAATTGAACTAAAAAAATAAAACTAGAAGCTTGTACTATGAAAAACTCAATAAATAGATAAAACATTGATTGATTTTTTTAAAGAAAGAAGAAAGCTGTTACCAATATGAAAAATTAAAAGGTGAAGATGAAATTAAAGCCATTTAAGGAGTTATTTTGCCCAATGATATGTCATTAAAGTTGATACTCTAAGTGAAATATGTGAATATTTGCAAAAATGTAAACTGCTAAAATTAACAGAAGAGGAAGTTAAATGTTTAAATAATCCTTTCTTAGAAAAAAAATGAATGAGTTACTTGAGAAAAAATTCTTAGGAACAGAATTTTACCAAACTTTTAAGAACAATTAGTCCCAATACTATATAACCTATTTGAAAAAAAAAATAGAAAATAAAGAGCCCTACAAAATTGTTTAAGGCACAAATGTGTCTTAAATTTGTATTTCCAACTACATTTAATTTCTTTAATGATAATTAAAAAGATACAAATAAACAAAATAAATAAACAAAACAAAAAATACAAATAAATGAAACTAAGGAGAACAAAAGCCAAGAAAAAATTCCTAATGAATATTGATGCAAAACTTTTTAATAGAATAATAATAAGGAAATTGTAACAAAATATACTGCTACTGGGAGGGGGTATACCAGAAATGCACTGCTGGTGACATATTAAGAAAACTTGACAGTATAACTGGCAAAATAAATAAGAAAAACAACAAAAATAACATGATTATATCAATAGATGCAAAAAAAAAAACTTTTGGTAAAATACAACACCATTCCTATTAAAATCAAGAAAACGTAGTGAACAATAAAACCTTTCTTAACATAAATTTTTTCTACCTAAAATCAAGTGCAAGCATTATTTGTAATAGGTATAAATTTAAAGCCAATATAATTAAAATTGCAATTCTACTAAGTTAATTTATTTATTCAGAGCTATTTCAAATTGCTTAAGAATCATTTTATAAAGCATGAAAAATATCATAACAAAATTCATCAAGAAGCACAAAGAATATAAAACAAAAAAAAAACCAAGAATATCAAAAGAATCAATGGAGGAGAAATATGAAGAAATGCAAATTTGTACTATGACATTTCAAACTCTATTACCAAGTGGTAATATTAAAATATCTGATACTGGCTAAGAAGTAGAATAGTGGACCAGTAGAATAGATTTAAGTCATACTATATGGTGGTAAATGACGATAGTAAACTCATGCTTCATAAATTCAAAGGTCCAAGCTTTTAAAATAAGAATTTAAAATTTGACAAAAATTGATAGGAAAACATGGAAAGTAATTTGGTAAAAACAAGTCATAAATCTACATCTCACACCTAATATAAAGATAACTTAAAATGTATATGTAATAAATTAGGAGAGCAAAGAAAAAAAGTACATTTCAGATCCATGAATAAGAGATATACAATTTATGACCAAAAAGAGAGGATTACAGAAAATAAAACAAAACTTTTTGATTGCATGAATGAAAATCCTTTCACAGAAACAAAATTGATGCCACCAAAATTATAAGGAAAACATATGAAATTAGCAGAAAATAATAATTATAGTAAGTTTCTCCGATAAAGATCTTATTTCTCAAATATAAAGAAAACTGAGCCAAATTTGTTATTTTTAAAAAGCCATTCCCCAGTTAATAAAGGGTTAAAGGGTATAAACAGGCAATTTTCAGAAGAAGAAATCAAAGCTATTTATAATCACATGAAAAAATACAATTTAAACAACTCTTGAGATACTACCTCATATTTATCAGACTGGCTAACAAGACAAAAAAAAGGAAAACGACAAATTTTGAAAGGGATGTGGAAAAACTGAGACACTAATGAACTTTTGAGGAAGTTGTGACCTAGTTCCATTATTATGGAGTAAAATGTTACTACTCCCAAAGTGTTATAAAAGTACATACTCTTTAACCCAGAAACACAGCTACCAAATCTATATGCCGAAGACATCAAAAATGGGGGAAAGGTTTTATTTGTACAAAATTTGTTATAGTATTTTTTGTGGTGTCAAAGAATTAGAAATTGAGAGGATGCCCATCAGTTGGAAAATGTCTGAACAAGTTGTGGTATATGATTGAATGGAATGCAATTGTGATATAAGAAATGACTAACAGAATGATTTCAGAAAAACCTGGGAAAATTTATTTATTTTTTTTATTAAAGCTTTTTATTTGTATAACATATGTATGGGTAGTTTCCCAACATTGATCTTTACAAAGCTTTCCATTACAAATTTTACCCCCAGTCCCCTCCCCTCCCCTAGATGGCAGAAAGTCCACTACATGCTAATAATGTTGAAATGCTTGAGAAGTTATCCAAGAAAAATCCTATCCACAAGAAAAAAAAAAGAATCAGAGAAAGGCAACACAATGCAAACAAATGTCAATAGAGATCATGAAAATGTTACGCTGTGGTCCACATTCCACCTCCCTCTCTCTGGGTGTATATGGCCCCCCTCAGCGAACAATTGGAACTGGTTTGAGACAATTCCTTGTTGCAGAGAGCCATGTCCATCAGAATTGACCATCATGTAATACTGTTGTTGCTGTGTATGATGATCTCCTGGTTCTGCTCGTTTCACTCAGCATCAGTTCATGCAAGTCACTCCAAGCCTCTCTGAAATCGTCCTGCTGGTCGTTTCTTACAGAGGAATAATATTCCATAACATTCATATACCATAATTTATTCAGCCACTCTCCAATTGATGGGCATCCCTTCAGTTTCCAGTTTCTAGCCATCACAAAAAGGCCACTACAAACATTCTTGCACATGTGGGGCCCTTTCCCTCCTCTAAGATTTCTTTGGGATATAGGCCCAGTAGAAACACTGCTGGGTCAAAGGGTATGCACAGTTTGACAACTTTTTGGACATAGTTCCAAATTGCTCTCCAGAATGGTTGGATCCGTTCACAGTTCCACCAACAATGTATTAGTGTCCCAGTTTTCCCACATCCCCTCCAACATTCATCGTTACCTTTTCCTGTCATTTTAGCCAATCTGACAGGTGTGTAGTGGTATCTCAGAGTTGTCTTAATTGCATTTCTCTGATCAATAGTGATTTGGAGCAACTTTTCATATGACTAGAGATGGTTTTAATTTCATCATCTGAAAATTGTCTATTCATATCCCTTGACCACTTATCTATTGAAGAGTGGCTTGAATTCTTATATATATGAGACAATTCTCTATAAATTTTAGAAATGAGGCCTTTATCAGAACCATTAAATGTAAAGATGATTTCCCAATTTGATGCTTCCCTCCTAATCTTGTCTGCATTTGTTTTGTTGTTACAGAAACTTTTTAACTTAAGATAATCAAAATTATCCATCTGGTG
>JAJPUD010004207.1:81068-97013 GCA_023553655.1 Myrmecobius fasciatus
ATAAATGATTTTCATATGAAGAAATTAAGACCATTTCTAGTCATATAAAAAGGTGCTCTAAATCACTATTGATTAGATAAATGCAAATTAAGACAACTCTGACATACCACTACAAACCTCTCAGATTGGCTAAGATGACAGGAAACGATAATGATGAATGTTGGAAGTATGTGGAAAAACTGGACAACTAATGCATTATTGGTAGAACTGAACAGATACAACCATTTTGGAGAGCAATTTGGAACTATGCCCAAAGTTTTATCAAACTGTGCATACCCTTTGACCCAGCACTGTTTCTATTGGGTTTATATCCCAAAGAGATCTTAAAGGAAGGAAAGGGCTCCACATGTGCAAGAATGTTTGTGGCAGCCCTTTTTATAGTGGCTAGAAACTGGAAACTGAATGGATGCCCTTCAATTGGAGAGTGGCTGAATAAACTATGGCATATGAATGTTATGGAATATTATTGCTCTGTAAGAAACGACCAGCAGGACGATTTCAGAGAGGCCTGGAGAGACTTACATGAACTGATGCTGAGTGAAATGAGCAGAACCAGATTATTATACACAGCAACAACAAGACTATATGATGATCAATTCTGATTGACATGGCTCTCTTCAACAATGAGATGTTTCAAACCAGTTCCAGTTGTTCAGTCATGAAGAATGCCATATACACTGAGGGAGAACTGTAGGAATTAATGTGGATCACAACATAACATTCTCACACTTTTTGTTGTTATTCACTTGCATTTTGTTTTCTTATTCATTTTCTTTCCTTTATGATCTGATTTTTCTTGTGCAGCAAGATAATTACATAAATATGTTTACATATATTAGAACTAACATATATTTAATATATATAAGATAAATTGGATTACTTGCCTTCGGAGGAGGGGGTTAGGGGAAGGAGGAGGAAATTTGGAACACAAGGCTGTGCAAGGATCACTGTTGAAAAACTATCTGTGGATATTTTAAATATAAAAAGCTTTAATAATTTAAAAAATAAAAATAAAAAACTTTACATGTAATTGGAAAATACAAATGACAATAAAAATGATACAAAATGTATTAATAGGTAAATAAGTAAGTAACCACAACCACAAAAAAAAATTTGCCTGAGACATTAAGATGTTAAGCGACTTGTCTAGTGCAACATAGAAACTATCTGTCAGATATAGGATTTGAACTAAGACTATCCTAACTCCAAGATTGGCTTTCTATTCATTACAGCAGAATGTGTCTCTTATTATTACCTCAGTTTTACCTATGAAGAAACTAAAGTTCAGTTAAAGGAAATTATTTATCAAAGGTCACAGAGGAAGGAAGTAATAGAAGACTTCTATGACTTCAAATCTAACACATATTACAAGTCACAAACAAAGCCATGTAAATATGAATCATTGTTATCAACAAAGATGCTAAATTATATTTTGGGAAATTTTTCACTAACAAAATAATCTGCCATTTAAGAAATTTCATTAATCTTTATATGAATGTAAAAACAGATATAAAAACATGGACCCTCATTCATAAACTTTGGATAATAATTCTATCTTTAGGATAGATGTGCTTAGTGTGTCAACCTATATGCTCTATATACATATATATGCATATAGTGCATAAATAGCATTTTACTAGGAATTAGGAAAGATGGATTCAAGTCTCAACTTATTTATCCCTTTTAGTATGTGACACTAACTCTCTGAGTCTTGTGTGCCTCAATTATAACATAAAATATTTGGTCTAAATTTTTATAGAGCAAGCATAGTATAGTATGAAGTTATATAGTTATTAGCCATAGTACTCCCAAGTGTGATAGAACCATGTTAAAAATAATTAGCTAATATTTTAAAAACAAAAATATAATCATTGATATACATATACATATATGTATATGTGTGTGAGACCCAGAGGAATCTTTATGTACAGTTTAGTGGTCCTCATTTCTATTTTTTTGATGCCACTGATGTAAATTTTAACTGTGAGTAAGAAAAATGAGTTCAAACCTTGTCCTAGTCATTAGTTGGGTGAACATGAGCAAATTATTTATCCTCTTACAGTGTCTTTATTTTTAAAATATGGATAAAAATAAAACAAAATTGGAGTTTTGTAAGATCTATCTATGTCTGTCTATATATACATGCACACACACACATATACATATACATAAATACTTGTGTCTAATAGCCATCTCTAAGGCAGGAGTGGGGATGGGAGGGAAGTGAAAAAAGTTATATGATAACTTTAGTATATATTTAAAGGGAATAGGAAATTGTGTAACAGATTTGCAGTTTTGTGTGCATCTTTTTTTCCATTCTGCTATATCATGGAAATTTCTTACTTCTTAAGTTCAAAATGAAATAAATAAAAATTTTTTTAAGTTTTTTTTTCCTGTTCTGCTGTGCATACAGAAATGTCTATTTTGTTTTATGTTTCATAAATTTAGAATTTAAATAAAGAAAAAAATAAAGCCTAATTAATTCATACTAAAAAAAAAGAAGTATTATATGCCAACTTCAACTCTTTGCCCTCACTCTGGCACACCCTTCCCATAGCACCCAACCTTATTGAAGCTAAGAAATGCAGGCTAGGATCTGGAGAAGATAAAGACCTGAAAGTGGAGTCAGGAACACTAAAATTCAAATCTCGCCTCAGATGTATGACTCTAAACAAGTCATCTGACTCAGTATCTTCAGGGTATAATTGGGATAATAATAGTATCTACTTCCAAAGGAATTGTTGTAGATTAAAATAAGATAATATTAGAAAATGTTTTGTAAGTCTTAAAGCACTTTACTAATACTATCATCACCATTATACAAATACACAAATGTTAGCTTTTGTTTTAAATTCATTTTGAGATCTAGACACTGTAAGTACTGAATCTGGTTCAAATGTCCCTAAACCTTAGATTGTTCATTTGTAAAAAAAAAAAGAAAACAAAACAAATCAAAAAACACATCAAGAGTTTGGATTAGAAACTCTCTAAGCCACCCTCAATATTCAACTTTCTTGGGTATTATTCTACAAATGGCTTGTTATCACAAATAATGGTGAGTATATAAATATATATACACACACATGTTTATGTGTATGTATGTGTGTGCGTGTTTGAAAGAAAAAGAAATCTTTTCAGTAATGTGAAAAACTTGAGTCCTTAAAAGTCTTTATTAGGAGTATGTGATAGAAACCTCTAAAAGAGCTCATTTTACTGGCACATTTTGATAAACAACATTAAAAACTGCTAATAAATGTTCAAAAATCACTTCATTTAAAATTTGTGGATTTTTTTATTCATTCTGGGAGAATTCACTTCCTCTAATTCCAATTTATCTTATGGTTGTGGTGAAAAAGGGTCTTCAGACCCTACACTTGTGTTTGGATGGTCTTTCTCTACATTGGTCTAGATAACCAGTCCAGTTATAACATATGAACAGAATAGTGTTTTGTTCTTTTCCTATTTCTTATGGAAAACAAGTAACTTGGTGAATTTTATAGCTATCTTACAAACTAACAAACCAAGAAACACATTCACAGTATTGTTATGTCATTATGATTGAAATAAATTTAATCTCACTCCTGCAGTTACTTTTCTAGTTCCATTAATATAATAAGTTGCTTCAATTATATGACTTTACAGTACTTAATTGTAGATTGATTAATGCAGCATTGATTTTAGTTTGTTATTACAATTATTAATGTATAAGTCATTAAGCTATCTCTCATCATTACAGGTCAATTATTTTGACTAAATTGATGTGGTAGCCATGGATTAGTAACTGATGTATCAATAATTGTGATTATAGATTGATAGTAATTGCAATTGATAGTAAACTAAAATCAATTCTACATTCATCAATCAATATTTAATTTTTGTAGCTATCTTATATTAATGGAACAATCTAGTAATGAAAGGAGTAAGTTAATATCTGATTTCATTTCTGTCTATTAGATAATATGATGTGGTAGAAAATATATAGGAATAGAGATTAAGTGACACAAGTCCTTGCCCAAGCTTTGCTACTAATTTGTTAACTAATTATCTGACCTTGGGCCATTTACTTTCCATTCTTTTTTCTATAAGAAGGTTGTTGGATTAAATGATCTCTACATTTTCTTCTACCTGTAGCATTCTATGATTGTAAAAGTATGGCTTGTCTTTCTGTGTCTATAAAATTTCATTTTTTGAGACTATATCTGCATAGATGAGAAGACACTGACAAAACAAGAGACAGAAAGGACCACAGACTATACGACATAATTTTTATTTCATAAAAATTTAAAAGATTTTCCTACTTTTTTTTCCTTTGATGATTTTTACCCTGGGGAGTGGACATCAAAATTGCATTAACTTCCTCCCACAAGAATTATTTACCTTTCATTGGCCCTAGTTTCCTCCCTAAAAGAATTTTGAAGGAACATAATTGTCCCCCAGCTGAATGCTGAGAACTGAATTCAAGTAGACACAGTGGATCCATGCATACTGGGACATCCTATCTATGTTCCCTCTGTTTTGTAGTTATTTGACTGAATACTATTGCAAGACAAAGGGTATAATTCCAACTGGAGAAAAATTCTTCCTTTTGGTTTTCTTTGGGACTAGGAAAATAATGGTATACATTAGAAATCAATTCAACTGTAATCCTGTGGATACATTTGTGTAGATATACAAGAATGTGATGGCCATTTGGGGATGTACTGAGTATATTGAGATTTAGCGATATCTTGAACACAGTAATGGAATCTAAATAGTGAGTGCCTTGTTACTAGAGGTACTTAAAGTAGGTACTAGAAAACTTTGCTGGGGATGTTGCATATAGAATACATGAACTGGATAAGAGATGAACTAGGTGATTTGTAATCTACTCTCCAACTTGAACATTCAATATTCTATGATTTTAAGATTGTATGATCCTTAAATTTTTTCAGAGAGGTAGCATGAGGTATAAGGGGGTGTATATTTTCTGGCTTCAAAAGAAAAAACATCTGAAAGCCATGATGAAAAAAAAATCTAGATATCATCTTACAGGAAATCATAAAAGAAAACTACCCTGATATTTAAGAATCAGTAGGTAAAATAGTCATCAAAAGAATCCACCAATCACTTCTTGAAAGAGACCCCAAAATTAAATCCCCAAGGAATATTGTGGCTAAATTTCAGAATTATCATACCAAGGAAAAGATATTGCTAGCAGCCAGAAAGAAACAATTTAAATACCAAGGAGCCACAATTAGGATTACCCAGCTTCAACCTTAAAGAACTGAAGGGTCTGGAATCTGATATTCCAAAAAGCAAAAGAACTGGGATTACATCCAATAATAAGCTAATCAGCTAAAATGAGCATTATCTTTCAGGAAAGAATATGGACATTCAATAATATAGATGAAATTCACCTATTTCTAATGAAAAGACTAGAACTGAACAAAAAAATTGATCTCTAAACACAAAACTCAAGAGAAGCAGAAAAAGGTAAAAAGGCAAAAAAAGTCTTAAGAACAATATTTCTGTTATGGGTATACTTAGAGAATGCAGGTATAATTTGATCTTATGATAATACGAAAAAGAAATTAGGTGTAGAAAAGAGATCATACTGGAAGAATGGGGAAAAGGGCATAAAGTAAAGGAAATTACATCTCCTGAAGAGGCAAAAGAAAACCTATTATAATTCAGTGAGAAAAGGAAGAGGGATGAGCATTGTGTGAATCTTACTTTCATCAGATTTGGCTCTTAAAGAAAATATCAGATATATTTGGAATCACAAAGAAACTTGTCTCACCTTATAGGGAAGTAGGAGGAATGGGGGGAAAGAAAGGGAAAAAAAACTAATAGAAGAGAAAACAGAAGAATTGGGAAAAAGGTGTGAAAAAGGGAAGGGGCTCTAAAGGGAGAGGACTGTTTGAGAGAGGTGGTCATCAAAAGCAAAATACTGAGAAGGAGGGAAGGAGGATAGGAAAGAGAAAAGCATAGCCTAGGGTAAATAACATGGCAACAAATGCAGAATCAGTTATTTTAACTATGAATGTGAATGGAATGAACTCTCCCATAAAGCAAAAGCAGATAGCAGACTGGATTAAAACCCAGAATACAACAATATGTTGTTTACAAGAAACACTTTTAAAGCATAATGATACATACAGAGTGAAGGTAAATGGCTGGAGGAGAATATATTATGCTTCAGGTGAACAAAAAAGAATAGAAATAGCAATCCTGATCTCAGATCAAGTAAAAGCAAAGATAGATCTAATTAAAAGAGACAAGAAAGGAAAGTATATCTTACTAAAGAACACCATAGATAATGAAGCACTATCAATACTAAGCATATATGCAACAAGTGGTATAGCATGAAAATTCCAGGAGGAAAAGTTAAGAAAGATGCAAGAACAGACAGCAAAACTATAAAAGGGGGGGGGTCTCAATCTTGCTGTCTCAGAATTAGATAAATCGAACCACAAAATAAATTAAAAAAAAAGAAGTTAAAGAGGTAAACAAAATGTTAGAAAAGTTAGGTATGATAGATCTTTGGAGGAAATTAAAAGGAGAAAGAAAAGAGTTTACTTTTTTCTCAGCAGTTGATGAAACTTATACAAAAATTAACCATGTATTAGGGCATAAAAACCTCAAAATCAAATGTAGAAAGGCAGAAATAGTAAATTTTTTTCAGATTTTGATGAAATAAAAATCATATACATTATATGGCCAGGAGAAAATAGACCAAAAAGCAATTGGAAACTAAATAATCTCATTCTAAAGAAGGAATGGATGAAACAGAAAATTATAGATACAATTACTAATTTCATCCAAGAGAACGACAATAATGAGATAACATACCAAAATTTATGGGATACAGCCAAAGTAGTAAAAAGAGGAAATTGTATATCTCCAGATGCCTATTTGCATAAGTTAAATAAAGATAAAATTAATGAATTGGTCTTGTAACTAAAAAAGCTTAGAAAAAGAACAAATTAAAACCCCCCAATCAAATACCAAACTTGAAATCCTAAAAATAAAAGTAGAGATTAAAATAATTGAAAGTAAATTGAAAAAAAGACAAAAATTAAATTAATAAATAAAACTAAAATTTGGTTTTATGTAAAAACAAAAAAAAATAGATAAACCTCTAGTTAATTTGATTAGAAAAAGGAAAGAGGAAAATCAAATTGTTAGTCTCAAAAATGAAAAGGGAGAACTTTCCACCAATGAGAATCCTGGAAATTAGAGCAATAATTAGGAGCTACTTTTCCCAACTTTATGCCAATAAATTTGATAACCTAAGTGAAATGGAGGAATATCTACAAAAATATAGATTGCCCAGATAAACAGAAGAGAAAATAAATTACTTAAATAGTCCCATTTTAGAAAAAGAAATAGAACAAGCTATTAATCAACTCCGTAAGAAAAAATCCCCAGGACCAGATGTGAATTCTTCCAAACATTTAAAGAAAAATTAATTTCAATACTATATAAACTATTTGAAAAAATATGGAATGAAAGACTCCTATCAAATTCCTCTTATGACTTAGACATGGTACTGATACCTAAACCAGGTAGGATAAAAACAGAGAAAGAGAATTATAGACCAATCTCCCTAATGAATATTGATGCAAAAATCTTAAATAAAATATTAGCAAAGAAATTACAGAAAATCATCCCCAGGATAATATGCCATGACCGAGTAGGATTTATACCAAGAATGCAGAGATGGTTCAATATTAGGAAAGCTATTAACATAATTGACTATATCAATAACCAAACGAACAAAAACCTATGATTATCTCTATAGATATGGAAAAAGCATTTGATAAAATCCAACATCCATTCCTATTAAAAACACTATAGAGTATAGGAAGGAATAAATGGAATTTTCCTTAAAATAGCCAGTAGCATATATTTAAAACCATTAGCTAGCATCATATGTAATGGGGATAAATTGCAACCATTCCCAATAAAATCAGGGGTGAAACAAGGTTGCCCACTATCACTGTTACTATTCAATATTGTATTAGAAATACTAGCTTTGTCAATAAGAGAAGAAAAGGAGATTAAAGGAATTAGAGTAGGGCATGAGGAAACCAAATTATCACTCTTTCCAGATGATAGGATGATATACTTAGAGAACCCTAGAGAATCAACTAAAAAACTATTAGAAATAATCTACAACTTTAGCAAAGTTGAAGGATACAAAACAAATACACATAAATCATCAGCATTTTTATGTATCACTGACAAAATCCAACAGTAAGAGATATAAAGAAAAATATCATTTAAAATAATTGTCAATAGTATAAAATATTTGGGAATCTATCTGCCAAGGCAAAGTCAGGAACTATGTGAGCAAAACTACAAAACACTTTCCACACGAATAAAATCAGATCTAAACAATTGGAAAAAATATCGAGTGCTCTTGGATAGGTCGAGCAACTATAATAAAGATGACAATACTATCTAAACTAATCCATTTATTTTGTGCTATACCAATCAAACTTACAAGAAATTATTTTACTGACCTAGAAAAAAAAAAAACAACAAAATTCATCTGGAAGAACAAAATATCAAGAATTTCAAGGGAATTAATGAAAAAAAAAATGGTGGCTTACCTGTACCAGATTTAAAACTGTATTATAAAGCAATGGTCATCAAAACCATTTGGTACTGGCTAAGAAACAGAGTAGTTGATCATTGGAATAGATTAGGTTCAAAGGACAAAATAATCAATGATTATAGCAATCTAGTATTTGTCAAACCCAAAGACCCCAGTTTTTGGGATAAGAACTCTCTATTTGACAAAAATTGCTGGCAAAATTAAAAACAAAATTAAAAAAAAAATAAAAAAAATAAAAAAATAAAAAAATGGCAGAAATTAGGCATTGACCCAACCCTAACACCTTTTGGCAAGATAAGATCAAAATGTGTTCATAATCTAGACATAAAGAATGATATTATAAACAAATTAGAAGATAGTTTACCCCTCAGATCTGTGGAGGAAGGAATTTATGACCAAAGAATAACAAGAAATCATCATTAATCACAAAATAGATAATTTTGATTATATCAAGTTAAAAAGTTTTTGTAAAACAACACTAATGCAGAGAAGATTAGAAGGGAAGCAATAAATTGGGAAAACATTTTTACATTCAAAGGTTCTGATAAAGGCCTCATTTCTAAAATATATAATTAATTCAAATTTATAAGAATTCAAGCTATTCTCAAAATGATAAATAGTCAAAGGATACAAACAGACAATTTTCAGATGAAGAAATTGAAACTATTATTAGTCATATGAAAAGGTGCTCCAAATCACTGTTGATTAGAGAAATGCAAATTAAGACAACTCTGAGATACCACTATACACCTCTCAGATTGGTTAAGAAGACAGGAAAATATAATGACGAATGTTGGAGGGGATATGGGAAAACTGGGATACTGATACATTGTTAGTAGAACTGTGAACGGATCCAACCATTCTGGAGAGCAATCTGGGAACTATGCTCAAAAAGTTATCAAACTGTGCATACCCCTTGACCCAGCAGTGTTTCTATTGGGCTTATATCCCAAAGAGATCTTAAAGGAAGGAAAGGGCCCCACAGGTGCAAGAATGCTTATGGCAGCCCTTTTCGTACTGGCTAGAAGCTGGAAACTGAATGGATGCCCATCAATTGGAGAATATTATGGTATATGAATGATATGGAATATTATTGTTCTGTAAGAAACGACCAGCAGGACGATTTCAGAGAGGCCTGGAGAGACTTGCATGAACTCATGCTGAGTGAAATGAGCAGAGCCAGGAGATAATTATACATGGCAACAACAAGACTATACAATGATCAATTCTGATGAACATGATTCTCTTCAACAATGAGGTAACTCAAATCACTTCCTATTGTTCAGTGAAGAAGGCCATATACATCCAGAGAGAGTTCTGTGGTAACTGAGTGTGGACCACAATATAGCATTTTCACACTTTTTCTTGATGTTTGCTTGCATTTTTTTTTCCTTCTTAGGTTATCTTTTTCCTTTCTCTTTCTAGATCTGATTTTTCTTATGCTGTATATACATATATATGTACACATATATACATATATTGGATTTATCATATATTTTAATATATTTAGCATGTATTAGATTACCTGCCATCTAGGGGAGGTGATGGGGGGAAAGAGGGAAAAATTTGGAACAGAAAGTTTTGCAAAGGCCAATGTTGAAAAATTACTCACATGTTCTGTAAATAAAAAGCTTTAATTAAAAAAAAAGTCAAAAAAAAAGAAAGATAGAAAAAGATCTGCATAAAATTCCTCCTTTTTACATATATTAACTATGAGAATTGTTCAAGTTTCAACTTTTCAAACATATAAGTAACACATTCTACATCCACAATCCTCCTGAGTGTAGCCAGAACCACATTAAAATATAATTGAGCAATATTTTACCAAATAATAAAAATACAATAAAACATAGATAATATTACATTTTTAAACCAAAGTCAGTATGTAGCCTGCAGGAATCTTCATGTACAATTTAGTTGCCCCTGTTTTTATTTGAGTGATACCACTGCTATAGAAATCTTTCTTAGGTTAGCTGTTACAATGTATTGATCTTCCTTGATAGACTTTTGACCTTTGAATTCTCCAATTCCAATGAAGTCCTAAGAACTGCACATATCTATTATATGTCTATAAATATGACACAAATAGTTCATAAAATATCTGTAAAGACAATTTCCAAAGCAACGTCCTCTAAAGTCTTCAAGCTTCATTGGAAGATGGATAAGGAAACAACACTAATTTGAAGACACCGATTTTGAAATGTTAAATCATAGTGAACATCTCAGTATATATAGATCCCATAGGGTGAAGCTTTTAGTAGATGCAGGAAATCCACATCCTGATGAGAGAGGAATGCTGGCTAGAGAGGTTAGGAGAAGATTGCATATATCAGAACTTTGAGAAAGAGGAAGGACAATCACAACCTGGAGTTCATGTAAGAGTTGTAAATGTATAGGCTTCCATAGTTACTGAGTTAGAGATAACACATTTGTGACTAAATATTAATTAATTTAAAAGTCTTTTGTTTTATTAAATGCATTACACAGTGTGATTTGTCATTTGATATGAAAACAATAAATGTCAATCTCATAAAATGGTGTCTTAATAGAAGAATACTATTCAGGTTAAAGGAGAAAATATCAGTTCTGTCCCTTGTTATATCCATTTCTTGATGCATTTGAAAAGTGACATTTACTCTTTGTAGTAGCCCTTTTTGTAGTGGCAAGGAAATGGAAACTGATTGGATGCTCATCAGTTGGAGAATGGCTGAATAAGATATAAATAATATAGGGAATTTTTTTCTATAAGAAATGGTCAGCAGGATGATTTTACAAAGGCTTTGAGATATTTACATATAATTGATCCTAGGTGAAGTGAGCAGAAGTAAGAGAATATTGTACATAGCAACAACAAGATTATATGATGATCAATTCTGATGGATGTGGCTCTTTTTAAAAATGAGGTGATTCATGCCAGTTCCAATGGACTTGTGATGGAGAGAGCCATCTGCATCCAGAGAGAGAATTGTGGGAACTGAGTGTGAATCACAGCATAGTAATTTCACTTTTTGTTTTTTTTTCCTTGCTTTTTCTTTTCTTTCTAATTTTTTTCCATTTTTTGATCTCATTTCTTGTGCAGCAAAATAATTCGGGAAATATGTATAGAAGAATTGAATATATTTAACATATATTGGATTGCTTGCCATCTAGGATACAGGGTAGGGGGAAGGGAGGGATAAAAAATTTGGAATACAGGGTTTTGCAGGGGTGAATGTTGAAAACTATCCATATATTTTAAAAATATATTTTTTTTAATCTTTTAAAAAATAAAAGAAAAAGGTAGCATTTACAAAACTGACTAGAAAAGTGATGAGTGCTCAAGATAGGAAGGGGCCTCCCTTCCATAATAATAATTCCACATAAAGATCTTTAGAAACTAAAATGTTCAAACTGGAAAATAGAAAAGATACTTTTGCTTTGTTTTGTTAAATAAATCACTAAAAATTAGAATTGAACAAATGGAAGTGAATGACTCGATGAGACCTCAAAAATCAATCAAAAAAAATTTAAAAAAGAAAGAAAACATAGAAGAAAATGTAAAATAACTCATTGGAAAAACAACTGATCTGGAAAATAGATCTAGGAGAGACAATCTAAGCATTATTGGACTTCCTGAAAACCATGATTAAAAAAGAGTCTAGATAACATCTTCAGGAAATCATCAAGGAAAACTGCTTTGATGTTTTATAACCAGAAGAAAAATAACCATTCAAAGAATTCACCAATCACCTCCTGAAAGAGACTCCAAAATGAAAACTTTAAGACACATTGTAGTTAAATTTCAGAATTATCAGATCAAGGAGAAAATATTGTAAACAGTCAGAAAGAAATACTTCAAATAATGAGGGTCCACAATCCAGGACCTAGCACCTCCAACTTAAAGGATCAGAGTCCTGGAATCCAATATTCCAAAAGGCAATGGAACTTGGAATATAGCCAAGAATAAATTATCCTGCTAAATTGAGCATTATCTTTCAGGGGAAAAGATGCACATTCAATGAAACAGGTGAATTTCATTTATTTCTGATAAAAAGACTAGAACTGAACAGAAAATTTTATCTTCAAATACAGAATTCAAGAGAAGCATATAAACATAAAAAGGAAAGGAAAAAAAAAACTGTTTCTTTCAAGAGTTAAAAGGTTTACATCCCGGTATAAAAATATGACATGTTTACCTCTTGAGAATTGTATCTTTGTTAAGAATTTGTATACTTAAAGGGTGTAGATATAATTTGATTTTATTGTGATGATATAAAGAAGAAACTATAGGTGGAAAGGGGATTGTATTGGAAAAAGAGGAAAAGGGAGGTAAAATGGGATAAATTACATCTCGTGAATAGGCAAAAAAAATACCTATTACACTTGAGGGAAACAGCAGAGAGGGATAAGCATTAAGTGAACCTGACTCTTAATAAATCTGGCTCAAAAATAGAAAATCAGAAATAATATTTAGCTTCACAGAGAAGCTTGTCTCATTCTATAGGGAAGTAGGAGAGGAAAGGGGAAAGGAAAGAGGGAGGCTAATAGAAAGGAGAATAGAAGTAGAAAGGGAAAACAAGAAAAGGGGAGAGACTGTAAAAGAGGAAAGCTATTTAAGGAAGGTGGTTTCAGAAACAAAACACTGAGGCAGAGCGAAAGGGGAAAAGGAAAGAGAAAAGTATAATTTGGGGAAAACAAGATAGCAGAAAATACAGTTAGTAGTTTTAACTGTGAGCATGAATGGGATCAATTCTCCCATAAAATGGAAACATAGCAGACTGGATTAAAAGCCAGAATCCTATAATATATTGTTTACAAGAAACATATTCAAAGCAGAGTAATATATATGGAGTAAAGATAAAAAGTTTGAGCAGAATCTATTATGCTTCAGCTAAAGCAAAAAAAGCACAGTTAGCAATCCTGATCTCAGATCAAGAAAAAGCAAAGATAGATCTAATTAAAAGAGATAAGGAAAGAAATTACATTTTACTACAATTTACATTTAATGAATATCAATACTAAACATACATGCACTCAGCAGTATAGCATCCAACTTCCTAGAGGAGAAGTTAAGAGAGCTGAAAGAAGAATTACCCGGCAAAACTATATTAGTGGGGTATCTCAACCTTGCTGTCTCATAACTAGATAAACCAAACCAGAAAATAAAGAAGAAAGAAGTTAAGGAGGTAAATATAATTTTAGGAAAGTTAGATATGACAGACCTTTGGAGAAAACTGAATGGAGACAGAAAGGAATATACTTTTTACTTTTTTCTCGGCATTACATGGAACCTACAAAAAATTGACCATGTATGAAGGCATAAAACTCTCAAAATCAAATGCATAAAGGCAGAAACAGTAAATGCATCTTTTTCATGTCATGATATAATAAAAATCACATGCAATAAAGGGCCAGAGGAAAATGGACCAAAGATTAATTGAAAACTAAATAATCAAATCCTAAAGAGTGAGTTGGTGAAAACAAATCCTAGAAACAATAATTTCATCCAAAATGACAATAATGAGACAACATACCAAAATTTATGGGATGTAGCCAAAACAGTTTTAGGGGAAGTCTTATAACTCTAAAGTCCTTACATAAAATAGAGAAAGAGAAAATCAATGAATTGAGCATACAATTAAAAATTTAGGAAAACAACAAATTAAAAACCCCAAATTAAATACCAAATATGAAATTCTGAAAATAAAAGGGGAGATTAATAAAATTGAAAGTAAGAAAACTATTGAACTAATAAACAAAACTAAGAGTTGGTTTTATGGGGAAAAAACAAAATAGATAAAACTTCAGCTAATTTGATTAGAAAAAGGAAAGGAGAAAATCAAATTGTTACTATCAAAAATGAAAAGAGTGAACTTTCCACCAATGAAGAGGAAATTAGAACAATAATTAGGAACTATTTTGTCCATCTACATACCAATAAATTTGATAATCTAAGTGAAAGGGATAAACATATACAAAAATATAAATTGCTCAGATTAACAGAAGAAATAAATTATTGGTCTCATTTTATAAATAGAATTACATAAGTTATGGAGAAAATGTTTTTGATTCAGATTAAACTTAAAAGTGTGCAATATAAACTTTTTTTTTTCCATTTTTGGACAGCCCACTGTTAAACATTTATTAGAACAACAGTAAATGGCAAGAGAGGGTCAGAAAATAATATTCAAAAAGGTTGCAGTAGTAGTTTCTCCTTGGTTCTGAATGGTGATTGTATTGATTTTTGCATGAATTGGACTTAAGTGAGGCAGACCTGCTCAGAATTGACAGTCTCACTTTCTCTTCCAATCATGGAGGTCCAGTAGCAACACAAAGATCAAGATAATTGGTGACAGCCCTGGAGGCAGTGACTGACTTTGACCTTTCTCTGAAATGGACAGAAAAAAATATCTTACCCACTAATACTTCCTGGTGAGATGTACATTATTTACATGATTTTATCTTTTCAAAAAATACTTACTTTTAAAAGTTTTATTGATATGTTTTTATCTTGCTAAATCTCTTCAACACTCTGCTCATTGGCTCTAGTTCCCTCCAAATGAATCCTTCCATGTAACAAAAGAAAAAATAGGGGGCGGAGCCAAGATGGCGAACTGCGGACAGCTTTCTCTGTGAACTCCCTCCGACATTCCCTCAAACCCAGACAAAGTAAGCCTTAAAACTGGTCTCTGAGTGAGGGCCTCACCAAGCATTTGGACTACAACGCACTTCTATAAAAGATCTACCTTGAAAGAACTCCGAAGAAGGTTAGCCTCAGGGGAAATCAGCCGCTGGTCGCAATCGGACTCTAGCCGGGGCGGAAGTCAGGGCTGCGATAGAGGGGCGGATTTTGGGCACCCAGGAAGCCCCTGGGAGACGCCTGGGCCACTTTGCTCTGCTTGCGGGCAGGTGCTTTGGCAGATCTGCCTTTGGAAGGGGGTGGATCGAGAACAGCTGAAACCGTGGTCCTAGTGCGAATCTAGCCCGACCAGCCTCAGACCAGAAGTCAACTCGGCAAACTGCCCCAGGGCAAATATAAATTGTTGCAGTTTTCTCGGCTTTTGACCAATATCCCAACTTTAAATCATGAGCAAGAAGCAGAAGAGAGCTCTCACCATAGAAAGCATTTACGGAGAAAAAATAGAACAGTCCCCAGATCCTGACATTATGAAAACAATCCCAGATGAAGCCACAAAGGCAGACTTAAGTTGGTCTCCCTTTCAGAAGGCTTACCTGGATGATTGCATTAAGAATCTCAAAAGAGAGCTAGAAGAAGAATGGGGAAATAAATTGAGATCAGGGCAACAGAAATATCAAAAACTGGAAAATAGGACTGGTGAATTGGAAAAAGAAAACAGTTCACT
>JAJPUD010004207.1:97413-120941 GCA_023553655.1 Myrmecobius fasciatus
AAAAAAAAAAACAAAGGAAAAAATATATACTACTAGGGTATGGGACCCTTCTGAGAGGGAATACCGAGGCCACCTTGACCTGTGGTGCACATTAAGATTTTTGGCACGTTGCAGAAACGCCCTGTTGAGCAAGGAGCACTGGTGCATGGCATGGGAATGGGTTGAGCCTGAGGGTCACAGCTAGTTGTTTGTGAGCAGGGATGCCTTGACAGGGCTTCTCACCCGTGAGTGGGCTGTTGACGTGGCTGGGTCGGCTCTTCTCCCATTGGTAGATACCATGCATACACAATGCCCACAAGCTGCTTCTCTGAATGGTGATTGGGGATTGTCTACTGTTCATGCACTGATTATACTTGCAAAACTGTATATCAACAAAGCTGTGCAGAATAATAAACTGAAGCTGTTTTCACACCTTATGAGTTCCCCTGCTGCATTCATCTGGCCTCTGAGATCAAAGGGCTCACACAAGGTGAGCTCTTAAAAGATGACCACAACAATATATAGCCAACATGCAAAAGGACCACGTTTGCCTGGATACACTAAATTACATATCCTTAGTCTCTTACATCTTCACTGAAAGAAAGGAAGTGTTTATCATTATTATTTCCCCAGGACTGAGATTGTTTGATAAGACAGAACAGTTTTTTGGAAAGAGCAGTGAACTTGTAGTCTAAGAAAATTCTGAGTCCAAATGTTGATTGTCTATACTCCTTCATTATTTGCCCTCTCTAAGCTTCAAATTCCATGAAATGAATATAATAGCACTCAATATACTTACAGGGTTGTCATGAGCCAAAGGTGCTTTGCAAACTCTAAAGTGTCATAAATTTTACTATTTTTATTGCTAACATCACAGAATTGTTAATGAAAAGAGTGATTTGTAAACTACAAAGAACTGTGGAAATGTGAGACAATGTTGTTTTGTGCTGCCAGCACACAGGTGGAATTGAGCCAGAATCATACAAACTGCCAATTGGAGGAATAAGAATTGTAACTATGATTTGACTGGATTTATAGTGAGTGTATATCCAGAATCTGAGGATATAAGAAACTGAAAACATAAACAGCTAAGGAATGCTATGAATTGATGCAGATGTTTGCGTCTCTCCAGACCTTTAAAATATTGGTTACTCAGATACAGTTATCAACTCACTTGCTTCAAAAGAATGGTGCATTGAAGTCCATTAAAAGAAAACCCAGTCCAATCTTTTGGTGACCTTCATGCTCCTGGCCTTTTGGATCACGGAGTACAGGTCACTTCATTTGCTTCCAAATGTACCAACAATGATTTCATGCAAACTAAGAGGGCCATTTTAAGAAAATGTAAATAGCTTGCATGTCTAACTTCATACCTATGTGAATTTATTACCTCTTTTTTTATTGGACAAACTCATTTGATTGAAAGGAAAAAAATGAGACTCCATAAAGTATAGTGTTAGAATAAGTAAATTGAAGCTATTATATTTTCAATTCTGTCAGCATCTTCCAGCAATAATAGAACCCTGACCTCTAAAATTGGGGGACTTATTGCTTGCTTGCACTCATTAATATTGTGAACTTTTGCTCATTAATCCTATTTGTAAAGGAAACTTTAAAAAACTCTCTAATAAAGTTTTGACTCAATATTTTTATGTATGTTGATTTAATTTGTTTTCTCCTGGTCTCTCATTAATGGAATTTATATACTTGTTTTTCTTAGGGAAATATTTATTTTTTATTATTATTTTCTATACTGTTTTTTCTCAATTCATCAAATTTGCATTAATGAACTTAGTGGGTTTTTTTTCCTCTATTTCAATTTCCCCAACTTTCTCTCTACACCATACTTAAAACATTCTCCCATTGAAGCTGGACTAAAAATGCTGGTATCATGGAAAAAAAAACAATGGACTTCTAATTCTAACTCTAGTTTTCTGATCAGCTACTCAGATGCTTAACGATCTTGGTTGAGTCACTATAATGTCGCTTTGGGGGAACTAAGTTTCCTCTCCTGAAAAAAAGAGAATAATAATCCCTGCTCATCCCAACATGCAATGAAACTAGTTAGAGAATACTATGACAATGTACTATAATTACAAACCTGAATATCCCTGGAAAACATAACACCTAGAACAATTAATTAGTTATCATTATAATAATTAATCACAGAAACAGCATATCATAGTGAATAGAAATATGGCATCAAAGCCAGAAGATCTGATTTTAAGTTTTCCCTCACACTATTTCTCAGTGCTTTCTGAATCTTTCTAAAATTATAAATTTTATGAGAGGGATTGACCCACATAGGTATATTAAGTTTCCTCCTCCTATACCATTGAAATCATAGCTCATATTCCTATCTCTATATTTAATTATAATGACATAATAGAATAGGGAAAAGTGTTATATCTGTGATTCAATTCAACAAAATGCTTTAATAAGGGTCTATTCTGTGCAAATTTCTGAGTAGATGCTTGATGCAAAGTTTGCCAATACATGAAGAAAATTGGAAAAGATTAAAATATAATATTGATATAATTCCAAAGCCATGCTATTAATTAGTAGACCTGTCTGTATTAACTCCCCCTCTCATGTGAATGAAATAATTATAGTAATTATGAAGCCATGAATATAATTATAGTTAATGCCCTTCCCCTCCCTATTATTATCTTAGGCACAATCACTCCTTGTTGCTTAGACATCTCTTTCTGCCCAATATTGAAACCCACAATATGGGAATGGCTTAAATGCCTGTAAATCATGGGAATGTTTTCATGCATTATTGATTTTCTATTGTCAGTTACTACTTCATTATGTTTGGGGAGTTTATTATTTATAATAGCAACTGAGCTGCTTAGCAAGGTTAGCACAAATAAGCCTGTTCTTCTCCAACTAGCTGCCACCCTTCTTTATGACCATTCAGGGAGTTTACATGATCATGCCCCATTCTCAAATCTAAATTTAAAGCGTATCACAAATAAACCTCTGGAATGTCAAATAAGCCAAATATAATTCTCAGTGAGAAGGAGTTCCATAGACTTTAAACCTTACTTCTTACTTTCTTAACCTCCCTGGAGCAACCTGCTAAATGGTGGCCTTGAATTGGCACAATTTAGCACCTGACAACTTGTCTCTGCAGTGACCTCACTTCTAAAATCCCTTAAAGGTGTTTTAAGCTTCATTGTTATTTTTAAGGGACTTTTTGTTTGTTTGTTTCATTTTGATTTTGTACAGGCTTCTTGGTCACAGTTTAACTTCTTTTCCTCTGCCCTTTGGCTCAGTCCTTGCTAGTTTTTATTAGACTGGGGATCACTCACTCTCCCAATAGATATGATGCTTTAGGTCACCTGATGAATCTTCCTCCTATCTGTATCTTGATAATTTCAACTCATACTAACAGTTTTCAAGTGGCTCGTAGGTGCTTGAGCCTTAACGTAAATCTAAGTTTCATCTAATACTTCAGTCTCTTTGAACCCAATGCCTTCTGTAGGAGCCCATTTTGCTTTGTGGAGACCTGATTGTTATGGACATTTTGTTTGCTTGCTAGTATTTGTTCATTTTTATATTCAACCCTATGACACTTCCACTCAGTATAGCTAGATTTATCCTCTGGGCCAGACAAGGCAAGCAAATCCTTTTTTTTTTTTTTTTTGTCCTCCATAAGAGGTCAATTCCTCTGTAGTATAATGACTTGAGGGTTGGCCTTGGAGACAGACCCATCTAAAAAAGTCACCATCTCTAATATATACTAGTTATTTGATGGTCACACAATCTGTCAGAGACCCATGAAACTCTATAAAGCTCTCATATGCCTTGGTAGCTTTCCTTCCAGGAGTACCTATGCTCATATAATCTTTAATATATAAGAATAAATATAAATCCCATCAAATTCCCTTCAAAGGTATTGGTTATACCTTCATACCATTCATATGTTTTGGGGCTTTTTTGTTTTTGTTGTTTTTCTTTTTCCAGGATTATTGTTGTAATACTCTGGAAGGAAACTGAGGCAGTACCACACATTGGAGACTAGGTAATATTTTGTTGATAGTAAATGGAGAGTTTAGAATCCATAGGTATGGAGCAGGACTGAATGGGACTCCTGTCTCAAAGCACCCAGTCCATTGAGAGTTTGGACTGGCAGCCATTAGCCATCTGTCTGGATCTCAGTAGATGCAGCAGCTAGTAGTTTGCTCCAAAGATCCTTATAGGCTCCCGGTGCTCAGAGGAACAAAGAAGAACAGGGAGAGGGAGAGGTGGGGTACTGGGGGGGGGATTGGAGTTCAAGGAAAAGACTATCAATTCAGTTCTGACAGGTTGGGGGTATGGAGAATCGTAAATTCTGATAAGTTTGGGAAGAAGCTAGGAGACATTAAGTCTGGGGCCATAAAGATAAGGGGAAAGTCCAGGTATTTGAGATGGGCCATCTGGAGATTTTATGACTCTTGGAAATGCTATCCCAATTATTCCTGATGGTCAGGAGGGGGCAGGGGGTTGCAATCGAGGCAGAACAAGTAAGGGAAACTGAGACATGGAGGCCACAGCATACCATTATCTTCTGAATTCTGTCCAATATCATGTTCATTGCTTCTATGACACTATCTACCCATCTCATCCCCTGTCAAATTATTTTAACTTTTGCCTTCAATCTTTACCAAAATCAGAATCTTTTCCAATGAATTCCATCTTCTCATCTGGTAAGTAAAGTATTTAAAGTTCAACTTCAGTATTTGTCTTTCCAGTGAATAGCCTCAATTAATTTCTTTAAGTACTGACAGATTTGATCTCCTTGATGTCCAAAAGATTCTAAAAAGTCTTCTCTAGCTTCGCAATTCAAAAGTGTCAATTCTGCAATTCTCAGCTTTATATATATATACACACATATATGTATATATGTATATGTATATATACATATACATATATATATATTAGTACTAGAAAAACCATCGTGTATACCATACTATATTTAGAATTTTGATAGCAAGGTGATGTCTCTGCTTTTTAGTATGCTGTCAGATTTGATACTGCTTTCCTTCCAAGGAGTAAGCATTTTTTTTTTAATTTCATGGCTACAGTCACCTTCTACAATGATCTTTGAGCCCGAGAATATAAAATCTGACATTGCTTCCTTTTCTTCTCTATTTGCCAGGAAATGATAGCTCTAGTTGTCAAGATCCTAGTTTTGTTTTGTTTTTGTTTGTCAACATTAGCCTTCAAGCCAACTTTCACACTCTCTTCTTCCACCCTCAACAAGAAGCTTAATTCTTTTTTTCTATTTTTTTGCCATCAGAGTGGTATCATCTCTCTCTATATATATATGAAATTATTGATGTTTCCTCCAGCAACCTTAATTCCAGCTTTTGATTCATCCAGTCCCACATTTCTCATGATATACCCTGCTTATAAATTAAATAAATAAGGTAATGATATAAAGCTTTTTTTGTACTCCCTTTCTAATCTTAACCCAACCAGTTGCTTGATCTTGGTTCTGACTGTTGCTTCTTGGCATGTACACATTTTCCTCAGGAGACAATTCAGATGATCCAGGGCTCTCATCGGTTTGAGGATCTGCCACATGCTGCTGTGATTTCCAGAGGAAAAGGCTTTAGTATAGTCAATGAAGTACATGTAGATGTTTCTCTGGAACTCAATTGATTTCTCCATAATCCAGCAAACAGTGGCAATATGATCTCTAGTTCCTCTGGTTCTTTGAAAATCAGCCTGTTCTTCTCCCAATTCTTGATTCACACGTTACTAAACCCTAATTTTCAGAACCTTAAGAATAACTTTGCTGGTATGTAAAATGAGCACAATCATTCAGAAATTAAAACATTCTTTGTTATTGCCCTATTTTAGGATTGAGACATAAATTGATCTTTTACAATTCAGTGCCCTCTGTTGAGTTTTCCAAATTTGCTAGCATATTGAAGACAACTGTTTAGTAATATTATCTTCATATTATTTATTATATTATTTATTATTTAATAGCATTATCCCAAAGACAATTCTACATAAAATGCTTTTTATTATTTTTTTATTTTTCTTTATTATGTTTAAACCAAGAAATATTAGTTAATCATAGAAAGTCAAAATAATACTTTTAAAATAACTAAGATAGTTATTAAATTTCCCAGTTAAGTGTTCTTTTTTTTTCTCCTGAGGTTGTACTTTTTATCTCAGTCATATCTTTATAATCTCTTGTAAATGTAGTTGTCCTTGCCCCATGTTGCCATGGAGACAGTGGAATGAAACAGATATACACTGGTATAGAATCTCCAATATTTCTGGGGCATTTTGACTGGGATGGAATTGGAAAATAAAAAGTCCAAAGACCAAATAAATTATGTAGAAAGATGGATGATTAAGAACTTTCAAAGTTAGATTGCTCCCACTTGATTCTTTGATTAGGAATAGATAAGTCTGTGACAGGAAATAGCTTACACAAGTGGCTTAAGACCTGAGGGAGGGATAATGTGCAAGAAGGTGTAAATAGATATAATCACATGACCAATAGATTGGGATTGTTGAATCTACCAACCAGCACTCAATATCTAGCACCCGTATTTATTCTGATTTCCTAAAATATTTTACTGGAATATAGGAATCCCCTTCACTTATCTAAACACTTAAATTCTTGGTTCTCCCCTACTGGTCAAAGGAGGTAGGAGCAAGGATAGAAAAATTTAACTTCCCTGTACGCAATATAGCTTCTAAGTGGAGGTTTGTTTGGTTTTTTCCTTGAAATGTCTGATTTTGATCATATACTATCTAAAATTATTGTTAAAATATATTTCTATTTAAATGATCATAGTAGAATTCAATTAATAGGTTATTTAAGGTTAAGAAAAGAGAAGTTAATGCAAAAATAAAAGAAAATATACCTCATAGGATGTGGAAAAACTGGGACCTAATGCATTGTTAGTGGAGTTGTGACATGATCCAACCATTCTGGAGAGTAATCTGGAACTATGACCAAAAAACTGTGCATACCTTTTGACCCAGCAGTGGAATTAGTGGGTCTGTATCCCAAGGAAATCATAAAGGAGGGAAAAGGAACCACATGTACAAAAATGTTTGTAGCAGCTCTTTATGTGGTAGCAAAGAATTGGAAAATGAGTAGATGCCCCTCAATTGGGAAATGGCTGAATAAGTTGTAGTATATATATATAATGGAATATTATTCTTCTAAAAAATGATGAACAAACTGATTTTAGAAAGACCTGGAAAGAAAGAGATGCTAAGTGAAACAAGCAGAATCAGGAATACATTGTACACAATAATAGCAAGAATGTGCGATGAACAACTCTTGGTTCTTCTCAGTGTTACAGTGATCCAAGCAATCCCAAAAGACTGTGGATAAAAAATGCTATCTGCATCTTAGAAAATGAACTGTGGAGATTGAATGTAAATCAACACATTCAATGTTCATTTCTGTTTTCTGTTTTTTGTTTTTTGTTTTTTTTTTTCTCTCCTATGGTTTTTCCCTTCTGTTCTGATTTTTCTTTCACAACATGATTCTTAAAGCAATGTGCATTTAAAACAAATCAATTAACTAAACAAAAAAGAAAAAAAATGAAAATATCCCTCATCTTAAACTGAGATTTGGAAATGGGAGGGATTGAATTCCTGAAATTTTAGTAATCTTTGAGCTCCTTATGTTCTAGACTCTTTGTGAACCTGGAAAAAATAACATGTTTGTTCAGGTAATAATATATTCTCCACATAGCACCTAGTTAAAGGCCCACCTAGATCATTTCTAGTAAATAACTGGAAATAAGTAAATATGGTTAGAATTGCTTGCTTTATAGAAAAATTACTCTGGAAAATTTAACATCAATTTAGTTTGTTCATCAAGAGTTTCCAAGAAGCAGTGTGGCATAGGAGCTTCAGGCCTAGCAGAAATACATTCAAAGGCCCCTACTAGTTGTGTGAGTGACTCTAGGAAAGTTACTTTATCCCTAAATGCCTTAGTACTTTCCCATAAATCATAGAAGTCATTAGTAAAGTGATTTTGCCTCTAGTGACTAGAATAGTGAGTTCTCTGTACAAGTTAAATCACAGATCCAGACCAAATCAAAGAGTTGTTTAAGATAGTCATTAGATCACTACATCAGAACATGAATCCCCTTTAAAGCATCCTAACAAGTGGCCTTACAGCTCCCATGTAATTGCCTCCATGGATGGGTGATTCATGACTTCCTGCTTTGGTACTTTGAGAAAACCCAAGCACAGTAAAGTAGATTTGGGATTGTTAAAATCCAGATTCAGGTTTCCTCTTTATGTGCCTATAAGCATGACATGCGATTCCTGAAAGACTGTTTTCTCATCAGTGAAATAATGCTTTAAAATGTACATATTACATAACTCACAGGGTTGTTCTAAGGGCAATTCTCTTTCAGTCTATCAATAATCATTTATGAAAAACTTACTGTGTACCAGATACTGCACAAAGTACTAAGAAAAACAAAGACAAAAATGAGTAACAAATCAAGGAGTTTACATATTTTCAGGAAAGATAATAATATAATTAAGTATAAACAAAGTAGGGGAGTGGTAAGGAAAGGACTTATTTACGGTATAATACATGAGGTAAGCTCTAGAAGGCTAAAGTGAGGCACTGGGGTGGAAGATAAAAAAGTGTTAGAATAGCAAAAAAGTAACTTTAGCAATGGATCAAGTGCATAAAGAGGAATAATGTCCCTACTGAAGGCAGATTCAGACCAAATCAAAGAGTTGTTAAAGGCAGTTATAAGGCTAGAAACTAGCTGGTAAAGTGATTTAAATACTAAAGAGAGGAGTTAGTATTTTCTAGAACACCAGTGGAGTTCTTTGAATGGAAAGCAACATAGTCAGGCCTGTGATTTTTCAGACCTTAAAGCATCATATTAATGGAAGTTATTTCCATTGTCAAACAAACCAAACAACCTTTTCTAGTTTACTGAGATGAAATCTATCTGCTGGTCTATAACTGTAATTTTCCACCATTGTCCCTGTTCAGGTGGAAGATACCCAATATTAGGGTCCCTTGGTCTGTGTCTCAGGTTTGGAGAAAAAATTCACACATTTAGTCTCCAAGTTAAGGGTCAAAGATTTATTATAATAATATCAATTATGTCACCAATTAATATCAATTAATTTATCTAAGAGTAAGAATCAAGAAGTTAATTATATGAAAAAGAGAAACAAAGATTAGATTGATATGCTAACATTATGGCTTAGAGGTACAATTGAGGAGTGATTGGAATGGGGTAATTTCCACCATTGGATTCTATGGTTTACTGACCTAGAGAATGTTCCTCACAGCCAGCATTGTTTGTGGTATTCCCAAGGCCCAGTAGCCTTAGGATTTCTCAGGAATTGCTACATTCATCATCCCTACTTAAATTTTCTGAGGATAGAAAAAATTAAATATTCCTTTCCTGGGACATCTTTAAAGGTGTCAATAGTTGTCTCCTTATTCCTGTAACTACCTATAAGTAAATTATCCAGTTCCTTCAAACTGTGACTATTCATGGTCAGTCTCTAATAGTGTTAGCACAATGACATGGAAGCTAACTTTAAAAAAACAAACAAACACACTTACAAAGCATCTTTGGGATCCAAGGCCAGCAAATGGGTGTTGGACGGAAGAACAACTGATCTCACTCTGTGTGACAGTTCTCATGTTAAATTGGCAACCACTTTGACTAAAGCTCCAGGGAGTTAAGGACAGATTCCATACTTGAAAACTCTACAGATGCTTTTGCACAGCTGGGGTATTCATAAAAAAGTCATTGAGAGCCTGGCCTGAGATACAAACCATCTGGCTGCTGGCTTTGTCCTCTTTAACTCACCACACCTGCTGTCTTATCTCTTATAAACAATGCCTTGCTTCCTCTGGAGCAACTTTCCAGATAGGAAGGTAAATAGAGCAGCCCTTGGAAGAAATGCTGAGGGCTCCAGTGGTCAGGAAAGGCTTCCTGGAACAAAGGGAAATGGAGGTGTCCCCCAAGGAGACAAAAAAGAAGGCCCTGAAAAGAAGGTTGCATTTGCCAGCCTGAGACTAGTCCTTAAATCTGGTCTTTTTCCTCTTCCCAGCTGTGTGTGGTTGGACACAAGCTCCCTGGGAGGCAGTTAATTCTATTTTTAACCTTGAAGGGCTGAAGAGGTATGAGAAAGTGGCAAAGTCTGAGAAACCCAAGGCTAGCCAGCCTTGGGAGAGGCGAAAACCGTGCTGGCTCCCTGAGAAAGCCTAAGACTACCTGGCCTTGAGTGACCGTGCTGGCCAACAGCAGTGATTCAATACAGATTCTGTGGGTCAGTAAACTGTAGAACTCCATGATGGGCACTACCCCACCCATCATTCCTCAGTAGTGTCTCTGAACCAAACTATTAGTGTTGTCAACCTAACGTTTGTGTCTCCTTGCTAGATTGCCCTGGATTAGCCTGCTGCCAAGCAGCATAATTTCTTCTTGCTTCTGCCTCTTTACTAAAGTCCCTTTGGTAAGCTCCTTGGCAACTTTTGCCCTCTGCCAAGCAGCACATGAATCTTTGCCCCTTAACTTAGAGACTTCTTTCACCACACCTACAGCCCCAACCCCACGGACCCTAATCTTGTGGGGGTATCTTTCTCCTCAACAGGGGTACTGTCAGGAAAGCGATGTGTCATCTCAAAATATGATATATAAAGTAAACATGAGTAGGAGAGTACTTCAACAAATGAGAACAAGAAAACCAGCTTGAATGAAAAGAAAGTTTATGAAAAAAATAGGAAGAATAAACATGGAGCAGTAAACTGGGCTAGACAATGGGAAAGCCATGAATGGTAAAAAAATAAATAAATAAATAAATGGGCTTGAAGAAATTTGAATAGCAGAAAATAAATGAGGGCAGCATTCTACTAATTATGAATTCTACTACTTATGCAATTTTTTTAGAGCAGAGTGTGGCAGGAAAAGCTTTGAGTTAGAATTGTCTCTGTTTTACTCTGATGCTCTATCAAATGAGAATGGGCAGCTAGGTGGCTCAGTGGATAGGGCATTGTGTTTGGAATCAAAAAGATTGTAATAAAATACCTTACTAAGAACTCCAGTGACTCAATGATGAATATAGGAAAGAGTTATTTAAGGATAGACTGGGAAAGGCCAATATAGATTGGCCAGCAGCTTTTCAATATAAATTATTCAAAAGAAAGCACTATATACAACACTATACAGACAAATGTTATTCTCACATTAGTAACAAACTCAAATAAAAGTGACTTTCCCATTGATATAACAAAATATTCCATAAATTATATCCTTCTAAGAAAACTTGAGTATAATTAAATCCTCTTCTCTAAACTATAAAATATTTCAGCTTAGTTTCAATAATCAATAAATGGTTTCAGACAGTTATCAAGTTTTTTTTTTATATTTACATAAGGCCCTTTAAAGACCTCATTTCATATAGATATGTACATATAGCAACAGATAGATGACTACATCAAATTACTCATTTACTGAACTATAAGATACAATAATTACATATATTAAGATTGAACCCCCCAAAAATATTACATATTTTACTGAATCAAAAAGGACTCTGTAAGTTTCTTATGAGATCCTGAACTTAGCCTCACACACTAGATCAAAGTGACAAGCATGACCATAAAGTGACCTTGCTACTTTTGTTTTTCTGTTACTTGGACATCACACCTGTGAGGTGCTTCTATGGATAAGGTCAGTTATTGTTCTCCAAAAATACCCACCCTGGAAGGTTCCCTCAAGCCCATTCCCATCACTGTATGCATTTTGTTACTCCCACTATTGCATCCGGTTATGGTGGCTATGAGAAATATACTTTTTTGTTAAAAGCTGCCTGATGACCTAACTGAATTCTTTTTGCTTCATTATCACCTGCTTGCTTTTCTGTATAAATGCTGTTCCCCAATCACTCTGGACCGAATGATTTTTGAACTTGAGTTCCATTCGGTCAGGTACCCTAAACTCTCCACAATTAAAAGATTAAAAACCAATCTCTATCTTGCCTCAGTTTCTCTGGCAATATAACTTTAATTACGCTTATGGCTTCTATTGACCACTTACTCTGATTATAGAAATTTGCTATAACAGGAAAAAGCAGGGGCCTAATATAATACCTAACAGTCCCACCTTATATAACTCAGGAATCCATTTAAAAAACTTAATGGTATTTCTCTCAAATGGTGAATTACTAATAATTTAGATAATCATTCCAAAATTCAAAACTCAGACATGTACCAGTTATAATCCCAAGAGATTTCATTTTGATAGCAAGTTTCACTAATCAGAGGTTTTAGATCCTAATCCCTAGTCTTAGTCAAAATTAGATGCTTCGACTGTTAGGTAGAAATCTTGCTGTATGTAGGTACTTCAAGAAAGCATATTTGCTATCATATTCATTAAACAATGAAACCATGATGCACTTGATAAATTAGGTAATTTGCTGAATGGGTTTTGAAATAACCATTTTCAGAGAATTTGCAGTTCACCAGAAATCTAACAAACTTCTCTTAGAAGTTCTTTGCATTGCTAAGCAATATAACTTTTCATATATATGACTTTACCTTAAAACAGACTTCAAAAATAAAAACAAACATTCAGTTATTAAAGCCATGTAAATGTAAGCTATTCTCTTAACCAATGGAAGTAATTAGTGTTAAAGTAATTTCATTTAACTAGCAGGGGAGAAGCAGAAGCTGTGGGAGTAAGCTTCTATGAATGGGTTTGTTTTCTCATTTCTAAGTAGCAGCCACACCTAATGAGGGCAGGGTGGACTAAACCTCCACCTTCCCAAACCACAGATGGTGCAAATAACTAGTATAAAGTTTTCAATCCTGAAATGGCAATGACTGCTATCTTTCCCCCTAAATTTTGTACTCTTCCCTATGAACTGCTCTGTTAGGAAGGGGGAAAGACATTAAAGTGTAAAATGGATTTCCTAGATTTTCCCAAGTCATGTGGAGATGGACCACACTCTTATACAGAATCCAGAGTCCCCTGAAAACAGTTTTGGAACTCTGGAGTGTTGGGAACATAGGGACCAATCTAGACTGAAACTGAGGCTGACCTCATAGCAAGGGGTTTTGCAGGAGCCTACTGTTCTTTGGAGAGGCTGGATTGGACCTAAGTCCCCTCACAGTGGCCTTGATCATTTCCAGGCCCCTCTAGTGAGAGAAGCTTGAAAGCGTAAGAAAAATTCAGGTTATTTTGCATCAAGATGCACAAAACAAGAACGTTTAAATCCCCAAATGGCCATTTCTTTTACATTGCAATTTATCTGACTGAGAAACACATAGAAGACAAAACACAGATTCATACTCCCATTCAAACAGAAACTGCTTTTAAATTCCTTTCTGTCTAGTTCAGAGTTGTTCTTTCCCTACTTCCTGGAGAAGAACCTCTTCTCTTCCTGGGGCCCCATTTCTATACTTCTCTCCTAGAGTTCTTGTAAACCTCCCTTGTGCAGATCCTTCCTGTATCCCAGAGTGGAGATTTCTATGCTCCAGGGAGCTCAGATCACTAGTATTTACTCAACTCTAGACTTCCTGGCATTCTCTCTCTTCCAGGACTATGTGAGAGGTAGGTCCCAGGAGCTTCTGCTCCTTAGCACCATTAAATTCCCCATCTTACTGACCTGTCTGACACCTCAAACCCATAAAATGGCCCCAGCCACCAAAGGCAATACTAGATAATCCACACTCTTACCTTTGGTCTGGGCACAGAGTTTGCCTGGCTGCTGCATAACCTACTCTAGCTCCTTCCCGTTTGCTGGATTCACCAGTGACCTTACTTCAAGGTGCTTGGATTTGGGGACAGTCTCTGGAGGGAGAAAGCCCAAACAAGTCAGGAGGCCACTGAAATCAAAGAAATGTATCTCCTCGAGCTTTGACAGGGCCATCCTGAACTCATAATGTTTGGACTGAAAAGAGCTCCCATTTGTAAGAAACAAAAAACCTTCCCAGGAACTGCACTGTCTCACTGACTGCAGGAAAGATTTATTTTACATTCTTGCAAGAATGGGTGCCTAGGTGAGCAGACAGAGCATTGAAACTCCAAGTGCAGAATTTTATTTCCTATCCTGAAGCATAAGTGCCTCCCCTGATTTCTCATTAATTGGATGTTACAGAAGTTACATGACATGAATCTCCATCTCTCATTTTATAGCCACTCCTTGCTCTCAAGGGACCTTCCATTCTAGGAAGGGGAGAAGGTAACAGGAAGACTAAGGACAGGGAACATAAGATTCTTTTCAAACCTCAAGCCACTGACCTTCATTACAAAAGTCAGTCCCTGCCCCCAAGCAGTTTACATTCTTTTGGAGGAAGATAAACTCCACCCTTGATTATTCTTTTATGTCTTCATAATCTTCAGTTTTCTAATTTGCTTAATTTCTCCAAACAGTGGAAAACAAGTGCCCATCCATTACTCACAAAGACTCATCTTTCTTAGTTCAAAAATGGTCTCAGATACTTAGTAGTAGGTGTGTAATCCTGAACAAGTCACTCTGCTTAATTTATTAAAGAAGGAAATGGCAAACCCCTGCAGTATCTCTGCCAAAGTCTCATAGGCAGTCACATGTCAGGTATGACTGAACAAGAACAACTAGCAATTTGTAGATGCACTTGAATATTATTGGTATCATTAATAATAGTAGCATTTATATAACAGTTTACAGTTTACCTCAGTTTTCACATTTGTAAAATGAGTTGGAAAAGCAAACCATTTCAGTACTTTTGCCATGAAAACCCCAAAATGGGGTCAGAGTTAAACATGACTGAAAAATGTCTTAGCAACAATATGTGTATACATATATGTAATGTACAATTATATACATTAATGCCCATGCATATATCTATCTCTAGAGAGACAGAGTCACAGAAAGTTATATAGAGGGTACTTTCAAGAATCAGATAATATATTTTAAGGAGGTGATGCAAGCTGAAACAGTAGGAAAAGAAATAGGAAAGCTAGCAGGATGGCAGGATCAAATGAAGGTTGTTGGTTGTCATTTGTTCCTTGCTTTTATTTTATTTGTTTTGGCTAGGGATGCCTCGTGCATTATTATTACTTTTATTATCATTATCATCATAATCACATAACCATCAGCAGAACACTGAAGGTCACAGTTCTGACTAAGATTATGAAGTCAGTGCTAAAATCTAATGCCTCAAATAAACCAGACATCTATTTCAAATTTTAGTCAGTACTTACTCTCTTGAGAAATAAAGACATGAATGGGGATATACTTGGTTAATAAAGTTGTAATAATGCCCATAACTATTCATTGCTCTTGTCTCATGTATATCAGTCAAAGATTCTTGTTCTCAATCCATTAGCTCCTGACAACAGTGTTGGAATCACTATTTATACAGTTATGAAAACATTTCTCTCCATTGTTGACTAGGTCTATTTTGTACTAGGCTCTTTAGATCATCTTTTCTCATCTGCCACTGCTTGACTTAATGAAGAAATCCATTTTCCATTCTGATAGATTGCACAATAATTTTATTATTATTATTTATTTTTTCCTCTTTGACTTATGGGAGGTATGTGCTTCAGGTTTTTATTGCTTAAACAGCAAAGCATGCAAAGGAATGAGGCCAGAAGGTTTTGTTTTCTCACCGGATGCAGCTTTAAAAGTGGAAGCAAAGAAATATAGAACTGCAAAATAGCAACAAAACATAGAACATTACCCTATCGATAACTAAGTCCTGGAGACTTGCAAAATGGAATATTAGAACCAGATTCTAGAATAATTATGCAAGGGAGATTGTTCAGCTACCTAAATACTTCAGAGGATAAAGCACTGGATACAGAGCAGACTTCAAATATGTCTTCAGACATTAACTAAAAGTGTGACCTTTATTCTGCCTCAGATTTCTCATCTGTAAAATAGAAATAAATGTAATAATAATAACCTATAAAATGGGCAGCTAGGTGGTACATTGTATAGAGTATCAGTCTTGGAGTCAGGAATACTTATCTTCCTTGAGTTCACATCTGGTGTCAGACAATAGCTGTTTGACTTTGAGCAAGCCACTTAATCCTGTTTGGTTTTTTTTTTCAATTATTTAATTTTAATATACATTGATTTATGAATCATGTTGAGAGAGAAAAACAAGAGCAAAAGGGGAAAAAACATGGGAGAGATTAAAAAGCAGACAAAAGAAGTAAACATAGCATGTGTTGATTTACAATCTGGCTCCATAGTTCTTTTTCTGGATGCAGATGGCATTTTCTATCAAGTTTATTGGGATTGCTTCAAATCACTGAACCACTGAAAAGAACCAAGCTTTTCATAGTTGATCATTGCATGTTCTTGCTATTATTTTCTACAAGGTATTCCTGGTTCTGCTAGTTTTGTTCAGTTCATTTAAATCTTCCAAGGCCTTTCTATAATGAGCTTATTCATCATTTTTTTGCAGAACAATGATATTCCTATATCTCCATGTACCACAGCTTGTTCAGCCATTCCCCAATTAATGGGATTCCAATCCTTTTCCAATTCTTTGCAACCACAAAAAGAGCTGCTACAAACATTTTTGCACATGTAGGTCTTTTCCATACTTTACTATTTCCTTGGGATACAGACCCAGTAATGGCACTGCTGGGCAAAGGGTATGTACAGTTTGGGGCTTAGTTCCAGATTGCTCTCCAGAATATTGGATCAGTTCATAACTTCATTAACACTGTATTAGTGGCCTAGTTTTCCCACATCCCTTCCAATATTTATGATTATCTTTTCCTATCATCTTTGCCAATCTGAAAGGTGTGAGATGGTACCTCAGAGTTTCTTTAATTTACATTTCTCTAATCAATAGTGCTTTAGAGCATTTTTCATAAAACTACAAGTGGTTTTAATTTCATCATTTGAAAATTGTTTATTCATATCCTTTGACCATTTATCAATAGGGGAATGACTTATATTCTTATAAATTTGACACAGTTATTTACATATTTTAGAAATGAGACCTTTATCAGAAATTCTGTCTGTAAAAAAAAAAAAAATCCCAGCTTTGTACTTCCTTTTTAATCTTTTATTCTGTTGATTTTGTTTGTGCAAAAACTTTTTAATTCAATGTAAACAAAGTTGTCCATTTTGCCTTTCATATGTTCTTTAGTTCTTCTTTGGTCATAAATTTCTCCCTTTTCCAAAAAGTTCTGATAGGTAAATTATCCCTTCTTCTCCTAATTTGTTTATGGTATTATTATGCCCAAATCATGCATCCCTTTTTAACCTTATTTTGGTAAGGGGTGTGAGATATAAGTCTATGCCAATTTTCCAACATATTATTTTCCAGTTTTCCCAGCAATTTTTGTTAAATAATGAATTCTTATACCAGAAGCCAGAGTCTAGGATGTTATCAAATACTAGGTTGCTATAGGCTTTGATTTTTGTGCTGTATCTCATCTATTTCATTTATCCATGACTCTATTTCTTAACCAGTATCAAATGGTTTTGATAATTGCTGCTTTATAATAGAGTTTTAGATTGGAAACTGCTAAGCTATCATCCTTTGTATTTTTTCACTTGATATTATTGACTTTTTGTTCTTCCAGATAAATTTTTATTATTGTTTCTACTTTTATAAAATAATATTTTTTCAATTTGATTGATATGGCGCTGAACAAGCAGAATTGTCATTTTTGTTATATTAGCTCAAGTTAGCCATGAACAATTGAAAATTTTCAAGTTATTTAGATCTGATTTTATTTGCATGAGAAGTGTTTTGTAACTGTGTTCATGTAATTCTTGAGTTTGTCTTGGCAGGTAGAGCCCCAAGAATTTTATTTTCTCTACACTACTTTTAAATGGAATTTCTCTTTCTATCTCTTGCTGGTGGGCTTTGTCAGTAATACATAAAAATGCTGATGATATGTGTTGATTTATTTTATATCCTGTAACTTTCCTAAAGCTGTGAATTGTTTCCATTAGGATTTTGGATGGTTATCTAGGATTCTCTAAGTATATTAATAAATCATCTGCAAAGAGTCATAATTTTATTTCCTCATTGCCTATTCTAATTCCTTTTATTTCTTTTTACTTTCTTATTGTTAAAGCCAACATTTCTAATACAATGTTGAATAATAGTGGTGATAATGGGATTCCTTGTTTCACCCCTGATCTTATTGGGAATGCATCCAGCTTCTCTCCATTACAAATAATGCTTGCTGTAGGTTTTAGATAGATACTGCTTATGATTTTAAGGAAAACTCACTTTATTTCTTGACTCTCAAGTATTTCTAATAGGATTCTAATAGGACTGTATTTTGTCAAAAGCTTTTTCTGCATCTATTGAGATTATCATATGATTTCTGTTGGTTTTGTTACTGATATAGTCAATTATGATAATAGTTTTCCTGATATTGAACCAGCCCTGCATTCCTGGTATAAATTCTACTTGGTCATAGTATATTATCCTGCTGATAAATTGCTGTAATCTCTTTGCTAATGGTTTATTTAAAATTTGTGCATTAATATTCATTAGGGAAATTGTTCCGTAATTTTCTTTCTCTGTTTCGGTCCTTCCTGGTTTAGGTATCATTGCCATATTTGTTTCATAGAAAGGATTTGGTAGTGCTCCTTTACATATATTTGTAAAAACTTTACATAATATTGGAATTAATTGTTCTTTAAATGTGTGGTAGAATTCATTTATGAATCCATTTGGCACTGGAGATTTTTTTTTTAGAGAGTTAATTAATGACTTGTTGAATGTCTTTTTCTAAAATGGGACTATTTAAGTAATTCATTTCCTCTTCTGTTACCCTGGGGAAACTTATATTTTTGTAAATATTCATCCACTTTGGTTAGATTGTCAAACTTACTGCCATAGAATTGTGCAAAATAGCTCCTACTTTTTGCTTTAATTTCTTTTTCATTAGTGATGAGTTCACCCCTTTCATTTTTGATGCTGGTGATTTGTTTTTGTTTTTCTTTTTTTTTCTAATCAAATTAACCAAAGACTTATCTATTTTATTTTTTCATAAAACCAACTCTTAGTTTTATTTATTAATTCAATAGCTTTCAATTTTATTAATCTCTCCTTTGAATTTCAAAATTCTAATTTGGTATTTAATTGGGAATTCTAAATTTATTCTTCTTCTAGCTTTTTTAGTTGTGTGCCTAATTTATTTATCTCATCTTTCTCTTTTTTATTTACGTAGAAATTTAGAGATATAAAATTTCCCCTAAAAGCTTCTTTGGCTGCATCCCATAGATGCAGTATGTTGTCTCGTCATTTTCCAGGATGAAATTATGGATTGTTTCTGTGATTTGTTGTTTGACCCATTCATTCTTTAGAATTAGATTATTCAATTTCAAATTGGTTTTTAGTCTATCTTTCCGTCTTTTTTCTGAATATAATTTTATTACATCATGGTCTGAAAAAAGGAAGCTTTTATTATTTCTGCCTTCCTGAATTTGATTGTGATCTAATTGTCCCATTATACCTCCCTTTTCTGCTTCTCCTAGGTAGTTCTTTTTCCAACCCTTCATGTCTTTTTCTTTGATATCATCATATCAGAATCCTTTCACAATCATATCCTCAGTCCATATGATGCTCACTTCTGTTTGCCCTAGTGACAGATACAGTTGTCAAGAGTTATTGAGATCACTTTCCCATCTAGGGATGTAAACAAATCAACCTTTTAATAATATATACTTTTCCCCTGTTTATATTTCTAAGCTTCTCTTGAGTCCTCTGTTTGTAGATTAAATTTTCTGTTTAGTTTATTTATTTATTTTTCCAAAAGAAATGATTGAAAGTCTCAGTTCATTGAAGATCCATCACCTTCCCTGAAATATGATGGTGAGTCTTGCTGGGTAATTAGTTCTTGATTGTAATCCTAGGTCCTTTGTCTGCTGGAATATGGTATTCCAGGTCCTCTGATCCTTTACTGTACAAGCTGCCAAATGTTGGGTAATATTAACTATTGCTCCTATTTTTTCCTTGAAATTGTAATTCTGGAGTTTCACAACAATTTTCCCTGGGATTTTCCTTGTGGGAGCTCTTTCTGAAGTTATTGATGAATTCTTTCAATGAGTATTTCCCCTCTGTTTCTAGAATATCACAGCAGTTCCTTATTGATCTCTTGAAGTATGCTATGCAGGCTCTTCCTTTTGCTCATAACCTTCACATAGACCAATAATTTTTTAATTGTCTCTTTTAGATGTATTTTTCAGGTCCGCAGTTTTTCAAATGAGGTATTTTGCATTTTTTTCCATTTTTTTATTCTTTTTAGTTAGTTTGATTGATTCTTGCTGTCTGCTAGTCATTAGCTTCCATTTGCCCCATTCTCTTTAATGTGTGATTTTCTTCAGCTATCTTTTGTATCTCCTTTTCCATTTGATTAATTCTTTTTTATGTATTTATTTTCTTCAGTCAATTTTTTTCCAAGTTCTCCCATGCATACCTCTCATTCCTTTTCTCATTTTTTCTTCTACCTCTCTTCTTTGCATTTTAAAGTCTTTTATGCCTTTTAAAGTCTCTTTGTGCTAAAGCCCAATTCACATCACTCTTGGAGATTTCTTCTGTGGACATTTTGTTCTCATCTGAGTTGTTCTTTTAGTCTTCCCTGACACCCTAGTAGCTTTCTATGGTCAAGGTTCTTTTCTGTTTCTTGCTCATTTTCTTTCCTTTTCTTTTGGTATTTCCTCTTTTTTTATTTTTTTATTTTTTAAACTTTTAAGGTGGAGCTCTGCTCTTGAAGCAAAGGTGGAACTGCCCCAAGCTTCCTATGCAGCTCTGAGCCTTGGCTTTGAGCACAGGAGCCCCTTTATATTTTTAGAGGGCCACTTTGTCTACTCTTTTCAGGAGATAACCTGGTTTTCCCGAGTTTGCTTTCTGAGTTGGGACTGGAAGTTGCTGCATTGATTTCCTCTTCTACTGAACCAGGACTGAAGGTCTTAACTGCTGATTTGCTGTGGTTAAGACCCATTCTTCAGTTTTCCCAGAGTCTAGCTGAGCTGGGCTGAACTTCTAGTGATACTGACCTTTCTTGAAATTTTTCTTTTCTATCTTAAGCTGGAGAATGGTTTCATTCCATTAGACTTTGTTCAGAGGTCTGCTTTTATGTGTTTTTTGAGGAAAACTGCTAGAACTTGAGTAGCTTCCTGGCTTTACTCCAACATCTTGGCTCTCTTCCTTGCAGACTTAGTTTCCTCATCTTTAAAATGAGATAGAGAAAGAAACTACAAACCATTCTAGTATATTTGTCAAGGAAACCCCAAGTGAGGTCATATCATGAAGAGTCAGACACGCTAAAATACCTGAACAACAAACAAAAACCATCCAGGGAAAGTTGGGAAGATCAAATGCTATGATATTTATAAAGTATTTCACAAATTATAAACCTACTGTGTAAATGCTATTATTATTAATGGAACCGGTAATATTCAAGCCCATCTATATGTTGCTAGTTGTTCTTGTTCAATCATCTCTGAAGTGTGACCTGATATGAGCTTTTCTTGGCAGAGATACTGCAGTGGTTCACCATTTTCTTCTCTAGTAATTTAGGAACACAGAGATTAAGTGACTTTCCCAGAATGACACAGCTAGTAAATAAATGAGCCAAGATTTGAACTCAGGTTTTTCTTACTCCATGCCCAGGGCTCCAGCCACAGAGCAATCTAGCTGTGTCCTGTAAAAGCTGCTACAAGATTTAAAATTCACTTTCCTCATTATAGCATAAGCAGTATTTGTATTATAATACAGATGAGAAAACTGAGACCCTAATTAGTTAAATAACTTGACTATAATCAAGTGTAATAATAACAAATATGAGGCTCAAAGGTTAAGAGGAAGAGGTAGAGGGGATAAGGATAAGGTAGAAGGGAAACTGGATTTGGTCCTTGAAGAGCCTAACATGTAAAGAAAGGAATTAAGTTTTTTATAACAGCCTTTGGTTCTTTTATCTCAATTTTGTGCTTCCTGTCCAGCAGCTCTCTTGCCTAGAAGACGTCTCTTGTGACATTGTATTCTGATTGATGATCCCCTTCTATGGGGTTGGTGAGCACCATCATTTCATGTAGTTTTCAGCACATACTCATTATGATCCTTGATCCAATTCTTGCTCTCCAATATTTTCTATCATCAACCAGCAGCCTGGACTCCAAGTGAGCATCACTACTATCTCTCTTCCACCATTAGAAGGTAAGTTTGGGAGGGTGAGGGTAGAGCCAATATGGTAGATTAAAGCCAGGAAGCTGCTCAAGGGCTATAGTAATCTAGTATTTGATAAACTCCCAAACAAGATGATTTTAGAAAGGCATGGAAATATTTACACAAATTGATGCTGAAGGAAACAAGTAGAACTAGGAATACATTGTACATGATAAAAGCGAGAATGTTCAATAAAAAACTATGAAAAACTCAGCTCTTTTTAGTGGTCCAGTGATCCAAATAAATCTCAATAGATTTTGGACAGAAAATGCCATCTGCATCCAGAGAAAAAATTATGGAGACTGAATGCAAATCAACACATGTTATGTTAATTTTGTTCTGTTTTTTTTTTTCTTCTCAAATTGTTTTTCTCTTTTGTTCTGATTTTTCTCTCCCAACATGATTTATAAAGCAATGTGTATTAAAAATAAAGTGGAAGAAAAAAAAAGGAAGGGTATCACTTGTGTTGTAAGGATTGTCAAATCCTTTTCCTCACTCTTTTCTCCCCAATAGTATTTTGCCCCAATACATCCAAAGATAACTTTTAACATTAATTTTTGCCAACATTGTGTTAACTTTTTTCTCCCTCACCCCCTTACCACCCCTTCCCAAATATAGTAATCAATCTAATGTAAATTAAGTATAATCCTTTTAAATATATTTCTGTATTTGTCATGTTGTACAGGAAAAAATCAGACTAAAATGAAAAGATAGCAAGAAAGAAAAACAAACCAAAAAATTAAATTACTATGCTTTAATCTGTCAAACCTCACAAACAAATGCAGAAAGGCAGAAATAATAAATGCTTTTTTTTTCAGACCACAATGCAATAAAAAAAATATTCAATAAAGTACCATGGACAGATTGACTAAAAAAACAATTGGAAATTGAATAATCTAATTCTAAAAAATGAGTCAGTTAAACAACAGATCACAGAAATAATCCATAATTTCATTCAAGAGAATGGAAATAATGAGACAATATGCCAAAACTTATGGGATGCAGCCAAAGTTGTTCTTAGGGGAAATTTTATATCTCTAAATAGCTACGTGAATAAAAAAAAAAAAAAAAAAAAAAAAAAAAAGGAGAGAAAGAGGAGATTAATGAATTGGCCATACAATTAAAAAAGCTAGAAAAAGAACAAATTAAAACCCAAATTAAAATACCAAATTAGAGGTTCTGAAACTCAAAGGAGGGATTAATAAAATTGAAACTAAGAAAACTATTGAACTAATAAATAAAGCGAAGAATTGGTTTTATGGGAAAAAAAACAAAGTAGATAAACCTTTGGTTAATTTGATCAGAAAAAGGAAAGAAAAAACCATCAAAAATGATTTATGCCTAAACTAATCTATCTATTTAGTGCTATACCAATCAAACTCCCAAG
>JAJPUD010004207.1:130941-200229 GCA_023553655.1 Myrmecobius fasciatus
TGAATGTTATGGAATATTATTGTTCTGTAAGAAATGACCAACAGGAGGATTTCAGAGAGGATTGGAGAGACTTGCATGAACTGATGCTGAGTGAAATCAGCAGAACCAGGAGAACATTATACACAGCAACAAGACTATACGATGATCAATTTTGATGGACATGGTTCTCTTCAACAATGATGTGATTCAAACCAGTTGTTCTGCGATGAAGATAGTCATATACATCCAGAGAGAGGCCTGTGGGAACTGAGTGTGAACCACCACACAGCCTTTTAACGCTTTCTGTGAATATTTCCATGCATTTTGTTTTCCTTCTTAGGTTGTTTTTTCCTTCTTCTCTTTCTAGATCTGATGTTTCTTTTGCAGTAAGATAACTGTATAGATATGTATACATGTATTGTATTTGTCATATAATTTATCCCATTTAGCATGTATTAGATTACCTGTCATCTAGGGGTGGGGGATAGGGGGAAGGAGGGGAAAAGCTTGGGAAAAAAATGTTTTTGCAAAGGTCAATGTTGAAAGGTCATTCATATGTTTTGTAAATAAAAAAACTTTATATAAAATAAAATAAAATAAAAAACAAAAACAAAAACAAAAACAAAAACAAAACAAAACAAAACAAAAAAAAACAAAGGTACTTAAGTAGTATCATTTAAAATGAGGAAGGCTTAAATTTAAATCCTCTCAGGTTAGGATCAGCTGTTTAATCCTAGACAAAGCACTGAACCTCTCTCAGTCTGTTCTCCTGCAAAAAGGAAATAATACTGGAATTATCGAGATGATTAAATAGGAGAAAAGTATATTAAGTGTTAGGGAAAATTTAAAATGTTACATTAATTTTGTCCATTTTTTTGGCCACAACTTTTAAATACCTGAACATGGAAAGCTATAATCTGTGAAGATATTATTGAAGCAAACAACAGATTGTAATCTTGAAGGAGAAGCTCAGACATAACCTAATAAAATCCATAAATCTGAGGAAACTGGGTTTGGTAGAGGGTATAGAGAGCAGAAAGATAAATAGATGGAATTGAATTCTCTACTCTAAGAGACAAAAAAAATTTAAAACATTAATTAATATGCCCTGTATTCCCCAGTTATGATTCTTATTGGCTATATAAGCATTAATAAGCTTTACTTGATAAACAGACCATGAGATAATTCAATGTGCCCTCAGGGTTATTGCCTTTTTCTCAAGCACCCTAAGGAGCAACTTCAAAAAAGGGTGAAGGTAAGATATACTGCTTTATTATTAATAGGATTATTAGTCAGACTTATAATGGGTATTTCCAAAGATCTTGATATATTGGCATTTGAGAAAGCCTAATAAAAATAACTGAGTAGGGTGTTCTGTGTCTTAAAATGAAATCCAATCAGCTATTTTCTGATTGGCTAAAAAAAATACAGTATTTCTCATGACCACAAGCCATTTCTATTTGTCTGAGTTATTTATTGCCCCACAGAACCACTGTTCAGATGTAGCATCTGGCTGCTCACTGAAGTCTTGCATTGTACCCAATTTTCCACCTGAGTTCACTAGAAAATATAAATCTCTACTTGATATAAATGCCAACAACTCATTCTTAGTTGGAAAAATTTTGTTTCCAAAAAATTTTGAAAAGATACCTTGAGAATGAACCAATCCTTACCTGACCTTCTTCACACCATCCTCAGTCTGCGTCTCAAAAATCACTTTTAAAAAATTATTTTAATATAACATCCAGTTTGAATTGTTTGGATAAAGCTACAAGGAACTTTGCAGACAAGATTAGAGAAAGCCTGCCTATAGTAGAAAGTTATTTTACTGGCTGTAGTAGGATTTAGGACATTTGTATTAAGGTCCTGGCTTTGCCATTAACTAGATATTTGACCTTGGCCAAGGAATGTCAAGTCTGAGTCTCAGTTTTCTCACTGATAAAATACAGGGACTTAAGACAAGATAACTGATAAGGTTACTTCCATTATAACTTTCATTTTAGTTGATAAATTTTGTGGTCTGTGTTTTTTTACTCAAAACAATAAAACAGGTTCCTGATTCTATCATTCAGTGGGTTAGTTAATTCACTCAGCTGTGAATCAGTACAAGTTTGATAAGTGTACTGCCTGTATCTTTCTCCAAGCCATTGATAAAGCATGAAACAGCACAGGTCCAATATAGTTCAATATACTCCATTGGAGACCATTCATATTTACACTGAAATATCAGCAATTGAGAGAGGATTCTAGGAAGATGGCAGACTCAATTGATAAGTTTCAAGCTCTCTAGATTTCTCTCACAAAAAGAACAAATTTGCACCTCAGGGTGAACATAGACTGGTGAAAAAGCAAGAAGACATGGAGCGGAATAGGGATTGTCCTGTCCTGGTACAACCCAACAAGATATGAAGAATGACCCCATGCTGACAGCAACCCATGTGCAGTGCAAAAACCTCAGGCTGGTTTCCAAGAATCATCTAGGACTCCTCAGGAGACAAAAGAGGGATCCTTGGGTGAGGGGTGTTAAGTAATAGCCAGGAAAGTTATGGAGCAGAATGTAATTAAAGAGGCAATAGGGATAGGAAAAATGTGTATGTATGTGGGGTGTGTGGGTGTGAGTATGGGTATGTATGTATATATCTACATATGCATACATCAATATATTTTTTATTAATTGTACCTTGTCAGGGGATGAGGGTGGGGATGAAAAGGGGAAAAAAGAAGAAAGTAATTCAGGTGTGCAGCAGAGAACCAAAGAACAATTTAGAAGGAAGTAAAGAAAAAATGGACATTCATGACTATAACTTCTTCTACTAAGATATATACTTTCTTGATCTGGTAACTTGTTATATATTTTGAATCCTCCCTGATGTTCTGCTGGGCACATCACAATGTTCTCTTTTGTTTTGCTTTATTTTGTTTTGCGATTGCTTTCTGTTTTTCTATTTTTCTTACTGTTTTTTCAAATAAAATAATTGTTTTGAAAAATTAAAAGAAATATTAGCAACTACTCTCTGAATCAACCAATTCAGTCATTTCCAAATCTAATTATATTATCATCTAGCTCATAATTCTCTATCCTTTCTTCCATAATGTTTGAACAATATATTTTATCAAATGCATTATAATTATCAGAAATCATATCATTCATCATATTATTTAATTATGTCATTCCATTCATCTCATTATACCAATTTAATAACTATTAAAAAAGAGAATACAAGTTTCTTCTGGCTTGACTATTCTTGATAAAGTCATCTGTATTTTTGTTATCACCTCATTTCATAGATTTTTCATTAAATAATGATTTCCCAACTAGTTAAAGATTTTCCCTATGAATCAAATTCAAGAATGTCTCAAATGCTTCTCATTTGTGGAAAGTTTTTTTTTTAAAATTAGGTTCATGTTTATAAAATCTGTTTTTGTTGATTTTTCTGCTTTTAAGATTGTAACAAGCTCCTCTAATTTTTTGGGCTGTTTTAATTTATTCTCCTGATTTTTATGACCATAGAATGTTCCCACCTTGTGAAAACAATGTTCTAGCTGCTTTGTAATTTTCATTAATTCTTCCTTTTGACCTTATTTTACTTTTATTAATTTATCCTTTTGTGCTATTGTTGTATCGTTTCAGTAATGTCCTACTCTTTGTGTTTCCATAATGTTTTCTTGGCAAATATGCTGAAGTGATTTGCCACTTCCTTCTCCAGCTCATTTTACAGATAAGGAAATTGAGGCAAACAAGGTTTAGTAACTTGTCCAGGATTACCAAAGACCTAATGGTCAATAATTTGAACTCAGGTCCTCATGACTACTGGGCCCATACTCTATCCACTGTAGCACTTAGCTACCTCCTTTTTGTGAGATATTTTTATTAATATTTCTTTCAGTCCACTACAAATTTATGTTGCATAAATTTGGAACTATGCCCAAAGCACTATGAAGCTGTGCATACCCTTTAATATAGCAATGTCAGTACTGGATTTTTATCCCAAAGAGAACTATCATAAAAGAGGAAAAAAAAGACCCACATGTGCAAAAAATGGTTGTAGCACTTCTTTTTGTAGTGTAAAGAAATTGGAAATTGTGTGGATGCCCATCAATTGGGAAATGGCTGAATAAATTACAGTATATGAATGTAATGCAAGATTATCATTCTATAAGAAATGATGAGCAGGCTGATTTCACAGAAGCCTGGAAAGACTTACATAAACTGATGCTGAGTTAAGTAAGCAGAACTAAGAGAATATTGAACATATTAATGGAAAGATTGTGTCATTGGTGTACTTGGTTCTTCTCAGCAATGTGGTGATCCAAGACAATTCTAATGGACTTCGGACAGAAAATGTCATTCACATCCAGAAAGAGAACTGTGGAGACTGAATGTGGATTGAAGCATAGTTGATTTTCACCTTTTTTCCTTTGTTTGTTTGCTTTTATTTCTCATGTGTTTTTCCCCTTTTTATTCTTATTTTTTTTTGTACAACATGACAAATATGGAAATGTGTTCTAAAGCATTGTATATGTTTAACCTATATCAGATTGCTTGCTGTCTTGGGGAGGGGGGAGGTAAGGGACAAAGGAAGAAAAAATTGGAACACCAAGTGTTACAAAAATAATGTTAACAATTATTTTTACATGTATTTGGAAAAATAAAATCCTATTGAGAAAAAATTATGTTGTATAATCATAACTTAGTGCTTACCATGGTCAGGCAAAACTTATATGTCCCTGATTAATTTATTATATCTATCATAGAGAGGCTTTCTCAAGTTTCATCATATGTCCTTAACCTTTTCATAACTTTCCCTCCCAACAAAGAAAGTTGCCTTATTTCAGTGAAAAACTGATGACATTAATCAAGGGCTACCTCTTCTCTTCTCCTCTTCATTTCATATCATTCAGATGTCTTTCCTAACTATCTTTACTTCTGCTTCTCTCTCATATGAAAGAGTAGTATTCATTGTCAAGACATTTCTTTTTATTTAATATATTTGATCCCATCCATCCAGTCTCATCACCAGATTTCCCTATCATTCCTATATTCTCACTAATATTCAATTTCTCCCTATCTATTGACTGCTTTTCCAATGCTTACATGCCCATGTCTCTTCTATTACAAAACAAAAACTCTCACTTCATACAAAATCTACAAAATAGCTGCCATCTCTACTAGCTCTCATGTTATATCTCCTCTTCTTTCTTAGATAAACTTGAGAAAGACATCTATAATTTGGACCACCATGTCCCCTTCGGTTAGTCTCCTCTAAACTCTGTAGTTTAGATTCAGACTTCATAATTTAGCTGAAACTTCTTTCATCCTCTTAATGGACAAATTTAATAAAATTTTCTCCATCTCTATTGTTCTTATATTCACTGTTAGCATTTATATTTTTGAACATTTGTTTGTCCTAGATATTCACTTCTCTCTAGGCTTTTGTGACACTACACCATCTTGGTTATCCTCTTCTTTGACCAACCATTCCTTCTCATTCTTCTTTGTTGGATCTACATCCAATTCATTTCCATCAAGTTATATTATTTGACTTAGTTATGTCATTATTTTCTAATTATTATCAGATCAATTTGTGCAGCCTCTATCTTTCTCCTGGCTTCTAGTCTCATAAATCCATATGCATAATGGAAATCTTAAATTATATCTTCTGTAGAAATCTAGAGATAGGTAGGTGGTATGGTGGGCAGAGCAGTGGGCCTGGAGTCAGGAAGAATTGAGTTTAAATCTATGCTCAGACATTTACTAGCTATGTGACTGTAGACAGGTCATTTAACTTCTATCTACATCAGCTTCTTTAAAAGGAAAATAAGGATGATCATAAAGCTGCTGTGAGGAACAAATGAGATAATTTGTAAAAGTACTTGGCATAGTACTGAACACATAGTAGATGTTTAATAAATGTTTATTTCCAACTTAACCTTAACAAGTTCAAACCTGGACTCATCTTTTCCCCAAATCAATCTAGTCTTTAGAACTTCTTAATCATTATTAAAGGCACTGGCATCCTCCTAGAAACTGATTTAAAACTGACCTAGTTGTCATTCTCAGCTCCTTACTTGTATTCATCCCACATATTCTATCTATTCCCGAGTCCTGTCAATTTAATTCCACAATATCTCCCATATGTAATTTCCCATCTCTCCTCTGACAGCCTCCAGTATAGTACTCTCATTACTTCAGGTAGGGACTATTGAACCAGCCTTATATCTCTTTCAGCCTTGCCTTTGCCTCTCCTTAGCTGCCAATGAGATCCAAATACATAGTTCTGAACTTGTCCTTTCTCCACACAATAAATTTGAATGATTCTATAGTTTGTCCATGATCAAATATAAAATAATCTGTTCAGTTTACAGGCCTTTCATAAATTGTTCCATTTTTACCTCTTCAATCTTTTTATGTTTTATTCCTCTTCATATATATCTACCATATAGTGACAAGGACCTTCTTACTATTCCTTGTTCATGATAGAAAAAAGTAATTATTAAGAACCTACTATGAAGTATGCCCTCTATAAATATTATCTCATTTGGACATCACAACAACTCTGGAAGGCAATTGCTATTATTATCTTCACTTTATAGTTGAGAAATATGAAGTAAAGCAGGTTAATTGATTTTTTCACAGTCAGTCATATAGCTAATAAGAATTTGAGGCCATAATTGAACTCTTATTTTTCTAACTCCAGAGTCAGTACTCTATCTTCCTACCTGCCTCTGTTCAAAACACTCCATTTCCATACTCATTGCCTTTTCACTTAATAACTCTTATGCCTGGAAAGTTTTCCAAACTTGTCTATACCTCCCAGCTTCTCTGGCTTCCCAGGACTCAACTAAATTCCTTCTTTCTGTAAGAGATCTTCCCCTCTCCCCACCTCATGCTATTCTCTTCTTTCTGAGAATATCTCCAATTTATTCTCTATGCATCTTCTGCAAGGATTTTTGACACATTTTCTCTCAATTAGAAAGTAAGCATATTAAGAGAGTAGAACATATTTCTCCCTTTTTTGGTATCTTCAGAACTTAGCACATAGTAATTGCTTAATAACTAGTTGTTGACTTAATTCATTTCTTAATAAATAGTTATTATTTTAATTCTTGAGCATTTAGTCTTTCAGCTTTTCTCTTGAATTCTTAGTTGTTTTTTGTTTACCTTCTCACTTCTTGGCTTCCCAAGCTTGGCTTAGATTCTTTGGAGTTTTCAGCTTCCTCACAGACAACAGTATAGATATTAGTTTTCCTGAGCCCCTGATTAGAGTAAAACCAGGGGTGAGTTTTGGTGCCCGTCAGTTTTTCATTCCTCTTTTTCCTTTAACTTTATGGTCCTTCACTTCTGGCCTCATACAATGTTCTGCTGGAATCTTCTCTCTCCTCTCTTCCCCAACTCAGTCTTTATTCTCTTCATATGACTGAGAGTAACCAACACTTGCATTTCTTGTGGTTCAATGGAGATTTAGGTTGAATTACTATTTTAGGGAGAGAACTCCTTGCCAGATTTGAAATTTATAAACATTTCGGAGTTTCTCATATTCCTTTCATCTGGTACATAGAATATATTAAGGAGCTGAATCTCAAAGATTTTAAATTCTCCAGTGTATTTCAAATTTTGTTTGTTTACTAGCTTACTGTTTCTTTTTCTTATTATTTTGTGAATTCAGTTACTTTAATTATTACCTGTGTAACAAACAATTCTACTTTTCTGAGACTGCAGGGTTCCAGCAAGCAATTTTTGGCCATTTGACATATACCAGCATATCAGTATAATTTTCAAGTGTTCACTGGCCTCTTCATGAATACTGAATGAACTGAAACTCCATCCTTCACATGCCATTTCCTCCAGGAATCCTTCTCTGCTCCTATGAACCTTAATTGATTGCTATCTCTTCAAACCTCACCCTTTTCTTTTCAATTAAATTTATTTCAACAAATAATTATTAGGTATTTCTTATTAGATGTAATTCAATACATTTGTTTACTCACCAAGTATACAAAGTTGAAAAATGATGTTCTATGCAATCAAGAAACTTAGATTGTAGTGGAGAGAAGAATTCAGACATCATAAATATTTGTAACTTAAAGGAGGAAGTAATGAATGCAAAGAAGAAATTTGTGGAAAGAGTTCTATAGAGTTTAAAGACAGAGAAATAACTTTTGTCATGGAAAATTAGGACAGTTCTCTTAGAAGTTATGGCTCTTGACCTCCATCTGAAATGAAGTGAGAGATTCCAAAAAGCAGGCATATGGAGGAAGTTCCCACTATTTATTTCTAGCAAATACTCCCATAATTCATATGGTCACCACTCAATTTCAAGCCTTTATAACTTCTCTTCTGGACTATCACAACTCTTAATTAGACTCCCTGCTCAGGAGTCTTCATCCTCCTAGTTGTACTCCATACAGTGGACAAAGTGATAGTCCTAAAGCAGAGATGTACTGTACCACATCCTTTACCTTCTCAAAAACTTCCAAAAACTCTCTATTTTCTCTAAAATCAAATACAAACTCTTTAGCATTTAAAGTCCTTAAAAATCTAGTTCTGATTAGCTTTACAAAGCAATATTGCACTCTTATTCTTATTCTGTTTTCTTGTTGGATTGACCTCAATTTTGCATGCACAATATTTAATCTTTTATTTCCGTGCCTCTCTTTAAGCCAGGTGTTCACTGATTCCGAGTGCATTAGTTAAAATTTGGAGACATCAAATTAGAGGAAGTATGTATGGGTGTGGAGGGTGGCAAACAAGCAAAAATAACACATTAAAACTTCAATTTTAAGTTGTTTAAACATTCAGCAGTAATATGTATATTAACAGTGTCAGTATACGATTAGGACATGTGCTGTTTTCCAGAGCTAAGGCCCAGAAAGTGAGCTGGGATCTGAGTTTGGTATAACTACAATCTCTGTGCTCTGGGATGAACTTTGCTACAACTCAATCAATCATGGAACTGATGGTCCTTGAGCTCGGGCAAAAGCCAATAGGTCCAACATGAAGCCTTGCTGTATGAACAGACTTTTTTGTCACAACACAGCCTTATGTCTCACGACTGTTGCTGCATTACATAGTTTGAAGCTTTGTCTAGGCACAAATATTTATGTCAAAATTCATCCTCAGTGCCATAGATCCCCCTGCTAGAGACAGGACCCCAGCTAATATGCCTTCAGTTCCAAGTCATTTCGCTCATTTTGAAATTAAACTTTTGGTGGATGCCCATACATTGGGGGAATGGTTGGATAAGTTATAGTTTATGAATGTAGCATGATATTATTGTTCCGATTTCAGGAAAGCCTGGAAAGATTGATATGAATAGATGCTGTGTGAAGCAGAACCAGGAGAATATTGTACATAGTAACAGAAAGATTATGTGATGATCACCTTGTTAGACTTAGATCTTCTCATTAATATAGTGATCCAAGACAGTTCCAATAGACTTAGGACAGAAAATGCCATCTATATCCAGAGAGAGAATTGTAGAGACTGAATGTGGATCAAAGCATACTAGTGCCCATTTTTGGGGTTGCTTTTTCTTTCTCATCGTTTTGCCCTATTGTTCCGATTTTTCTTTACAATATGACAAAATATGGAAATATATTTAAACATTTTACATGTAAAATATGTAACAGATTGCTTGCTGTCTTGGGGAGGAGTAAGGGAAGGAAGGGAAGGAGAAACAAACTGGAACACAAAGTCTTACCAAAATGATTGCTGAAAATTATCTTTACATACAATTGCAAAAAAATTGTTTATTGAGAGTTGGAGGGAGAATATGTTATTTCCCCATTAGTATGTAATATTCTTAAATATATTAAGGGTATGGAAAATTAAGAGTATGGAATATCTTTACTTATTTACTTGTAACTTCAGTGCTTACTATAGTGCTTAGTAAATAATAACTAGTAAATCAGTAAATAATATATTTAGTAATAAATGTTTCTTTTTGTGTGTAAAAATGAGTGTTACAGCATACCATAATGTGCTAGGGTTTACTGTGAGGCAGTTCACACAAATGACTTAATGGCATGAAACTTCATCCCCTCCCATAGCCTATAAAGTTTCAAAACGTCCTCATACTCCTTTTTTAATATATCTTTTTTAAAGAGCTCTCGCATACATCAATTGGACAAAATTAGTCTAAAATTTCAAATAGCAGTACATTTCTTAAGGCTGCTTTGTTAATTCCAAATAGTTCTGGCAATAAGAAGATTACTTTTCAACAACTTGGTGTGTAAGATTGTAATATGTTCCTTACAAATATAATTTTATATAATACCACTGAAGGAGAACAGATTGAACTCAATTATTTTCTTCTTTGGCTTATTATTGAAAAATTGAAGTCTCCACAAAGGCACCTTTTCTAATTGTGTGTTCTCTAGCTGGTAGCACTGCACTGACCCTCAAAATGTCAATCACAGATACTGCTAGAATGAATTATAAATTGACATGTGAAGAACTGGTCAAAATTAAAAGAACTGAATGATAAAAATATATGACTGGACTGAAATCTAATTCCCCTTCCCCTCCAACCCCACTACTACCTCCAGCTTCCCATTTAACAAGAAGAATTCGGCAACTTGAGTTGGTCCAACCACAATGAATGGAAATGTTCAGTTCTTTGAAATGAACAGTGAAGGTCAGATATGGATTCATCTGTCAATGTTGGCACTTAAGGTAGCCAGGGTTGCTTCAATAGACAAGCAATTTTCAGAATGCGGCTTTGGCTCTGTAGAAAGCACAGAGTTCAGCAGAATTTTCTCAAATAATAGACTTCACCATATCTAGCTAGAAATTACCAATAATTGAAAAGAAAAAGAAAAAAAAAAGAACTTGATTTTGACTTCTTTGGATCGATTCCATCCAATGACTCACGTTTCATTTTGTCATTCTACTTAGATTTATCTATAGAAGGGAAGAGTTGGTATGGGAGAGCAGACTGAAAATGATGAGTATCAATTTAGAAATGAAGGAAGAGGAGAAAAAAGAGATGCAAAAAGAGAAATAAGAGAAGCAAGGAGAACAAATATTGATCAGAAGAAAGGAAGGAGATCAGACAGAAAAGAATATGAAAAATGTAAAAAAGGAGAAGGAAATTGGAAAAAGAAAAGGAGGAAAGAGAAATTCAGACAGAGGAAAAGGATGAAGGGGAAAAATCAAGAGAGGAGAGAAGAAAATAAATAAGGAGGAAGAAAAAATCTTATGCTTAGATATCTTTGGAGCTTCTAAATATATCATGTGTCCATGAATCAGCTTATATAACAACATATACTTTACAATCATTCAACCTGAACACAGTGCATTTCTTCTAAAGAATTTATGAACCTTTACATTATGTTTAATTAATGGACAAAAAGACAAACACCCTCACCCTCACCTTCACCATCATTATGCCTTAGAAAGACTGTGTGAAAAAAATCACAAAGTACATGTCGTAAGGTGTAGAGTAATATGCAATCAACTTCTGAAATACAATGAAAATGGAAAATTTACATAATAATTAATGCCATTTGGATCTTTGAAAGGCAATTTCCTAAATATAATGAGCCAGGTTCTTAATGTGCAAGAACTACTCCCAGGGGCTAAGTTAAGGACTTTTAGACAGAGCTAGTATTTTAACCTGCATTAAATAAAACCAAACATGTGCAGATCCCTGTGCTAAGTCCAAAAAAGGCTAAAAAATAAGTCTTGCCCACATAGTATCTACAACCTATTAGGACTTCTTGGGTTCTATCTGATTAATTTTATTTTGCACAATGCCACAATTTAGAAAGCAGGTCACCACTTATTAAATTAAATAATGAATGGATCAGGTACAGTGACAACATATTTAGTGAAACCTTCTATGTCCTAGGCATTTGCAAAGAGGGTAGGATTGAGTGTTTGGAATTATTTTTTTTAATAAAAGACAGAACTCTTCTTGTTCTTAGTCATATTACTATGACAAAATTTATAAGCATTGGATTTTAAAATAATTTTAATGATTCATATTTACAAAGTATTTTAAGATTTATGAAGTGATTTACTCAGAAAATTTATTTGATGTTAACAAATATAAGCATTTATGTCAGTTTTACATATAAAGAAAATGAGGCTCAAAGAACTTAAGCTATTTGCTTAGTGTTACACAGTCAAATAACATAACAAGTGTTAAAGTGAGTATCAAAATCAAATCTCCTAACTCCCTAACCAGTTATTATTTCAACATACCATCATTCCTTTCTTAGGCAACCTATAAAACAAGTTATATGGAAGTGTAAAGTTGAATGAATGAGTGAAAAATGAATAAATGAATCATTCAATAAGTGTATAAACAATAATGTTTATGTGCCAAACATTGTGATAAGCATTGAGAATGCAAATACAAAATTGAAAATAGTTCCTTCCCTCAGGTAGCATGCATTTTGCAATACATAGAAAGGAATAGTGGACAGGGATAAGTATTTTTGCTATAGGGATGGTGAATTAAATCATAGAGGAATACAGCGACACTCATTTTTGCAGGAACAATGACAGAGTTGCTTTTATTATGGCTCCCTGAAAAAAAAATGTGAGTAAAAGGGGAATGAGGGACCGTATAGAAGAAACTAACAGGGTCACTGAGGTTGAGTTTGGTCAAGATAAAAGTGAATCTTGGTTGAAGGTAAACTCAAATATATTGAATTAGTGAGGCAACTTCTAGTCTGGTCAGCTGGGTCCTATGTCAGAAATTCTGGCCTAAAAATTCTCTAGAGCTTGTTTTCTGGTCTGGTATTCCTGATAGTTGAAAAAGTGAGCATGAAGATAAAGTAAGTAGAATGGATCAAGTGTGAGAAGCTTGACTTCTGGAAAAGCAAGATGAGGAACTAGATCTTTTCTGCTAATCCTCACAATCTCTCAAGAATAGGAATTATGTCCTAGAGATAAAAGAATTTTAATTGTTTCCATGTTCTAGGACCCCAATAACCCAAATTAAGTTTTACAAACTTGAACTCACAGGACATTCCCTAATCCCTATCATGTTAACTCAGTACCTGCTCTGCTGTGGTAGCAAGGCTGTATAAACTAACCCATAAACTTGTAATGGAATTTTGTACTCACCAGTTCTGAAGAGCCTCAAAGATCCAAATGGCAAGAATTCATTCAGGCTGTGACAACAGACAGAAACAGAATTTATAGCAGTGAGTCACAACAACTTGATGGGCAGAAACATATCTCACATATCTCAACAATAGAGAGGAGGAAAATAGAAAAGGGGGTGCAAAACATATATGTGGGACTTTGATTCTCTGTGAAGACTGTAGGAAAAAACTAGCCTCCACCTCCAGTGGGGCTTGTTCTGTTTCCCCAAAAGTCACTGGAGATAGAGACTAAGGCTGGTGAACTAAGAATTGCCTTTAGTGACAGAAATCTAGTACACTTTGAGATCTAGATTCCAGCAAAACTACCACCAAAGGAGAGGGAGTCAGAAATGAGCAATAGAGGAAAACAAGGGAGACATACTGAAATTGTTACAGAAAAAAGGAGAAATATAATTCAATTAAAAACCTTGAGCAGAGCTAGATAAATCAACTACGAAGATAATAATGACAGAAGAAATTATGGCCTCCAGATCAAATAAAAAGTGTTTAGTCCTTTTTGAAGAAATATTACCAGAGAAAGGAAAATGAATCAACATTTTATTTGTTATTAAAACTATTTATTTCCAGAACATATGCACAATTTGCAACATTCGCCCTTGCAAAATTTTGTGTTCCAAATTTTGCCTCCCTCCCTTCCCACCATCCCCTCCCCAAGAAAGCAAGTAATCCAAAATATATTAAACACATGAAATTCTTCTATACACATCTCCACAGTTATTATGCCACACAAGAAAAATTACATTAACAAGGAAAAAAATGAGAAAGTATACAAAATGCAAGCAAATAAAAAAGTGAAAATATTATTTTGTGATCCATACTCAGTCCCCACAATCCTTCCTCTGTGAGCAGATGGCTCTTTGCATCACCAGTCCATTGGAACTGGCCTGAATCACCTCACTATTAAAAAGATTCACATCTGTCAGAATTGATCATCTTGCTATTGATGAGTACAATATTCTCTTGGTTCTACTCACTTCAATCAGCATCAGTTCATGTAAGTCTCTCCAGCCCTCTCTAAAATTATCCTGCTGATATTTTCTTATACAACAATAATATTCCCTAACATTCATAGACCATAACTTATTCAGCCATTCTCCAACTGATGGGTAACCTCTCAGAGTCCAGTTCTTTGCCACCACAAAAAGGGCTGCTATAAACATTTTTTACATGCGAGTCCCTTTTTCTTTTTTTTAATCTCTTTGAGATACGGGCTCAATAGAAACACTGCTAAATCAAAGGGTATACACAGTTTGATAGTCCTTTGGGCATTCTATATTGCTCTCTAAAATGTTTGGATCAGTTCACAACTCTACCAACAATATATTAGTGTCTCATCTTTCCCACATCCCCTTCAACATTCATCATTATCGTTTCCTGCCATTTTAGCCTATCTGACAGGTGTGTAGGGTACTTCAGAGTTGTCTTAATTTGCATTTCTCTGATCAATTGTTATTTAGAGCATTTTTCATATGACTAGAAATGGTTTTAATTTCTTAATCTGAAAATTGTCTGTTCATATCCTTTGACCATTTATCAACTGGAGAACAGCTTTTGAATCAACATTTTATGAGGCAGAGGACCTTATGAATTTCCAAGGGAGCATACAACTAGAGAAGGATACTACTGAATGGTGAGATACAGACAGAGACAGAGATAGAGATAGAGATACTGAAACAAAAAAACTTGTAAAAGTAAAACTTATGGACCACATAACAAAAATAATTGGCAGATTAGAAAAATTTTAATTTATGATCTCATTAATAAAACAAAAAAGAAAATACATTATTGAGAATGCAAATACCTCAAACTGAAGAGAAATTTGGTTTTAAAAAAGAGAAGTAAAAACAATACTATTGAAAGAAAGCATGATCATGTAAGCAACACCTAATAATCTTAAAGAAGGTGTGTGTGCATGTGTGCGTGTGTGTAGAGAGTGTAAAGAATACTAAATGAATGAAGAAAACAGCAATTCACAAATTCTGAATACCACAAAGCAAAATGCAAGGAATCATATAAGAAAACTGTGCAGAACTTCTGACCACAGAAAACAAAGCAAGATAAAAAGAATCCACATATAACCTCTAAGAAAAACAACAAAAAAATCATAATGCAAATCCCAAGATTAATAATGGTTAAATTGAATAAGTCCATTGACAGAAATTCAGGAGAAAAAAAAATACCCTAAAATACAAAGAAAAGGAAATTTGAATAGTACAAGACAGTCAGTACTCATAAGAAATCACTGGAATAAAATGAGATTTTGTGTTCTAAAGGGCAAGGGGGGAGGATGAAGCCCTTCAAATCTGAACCTAACTATATATGAAAAAAAGAGGGAACTCAACAATAATGAGATACTTGAAACACTCCTAGAAAGAAAACCAGACATTAAAAAATCATTTGCTTCTCAAAAATCCCAGACAATAGAAACACAAGAAAGGCAAATAAACACAAGAAGGATAAATAAATAACAACAATAACAAAATTGTAACAAAGAAATCAGTAAGAATACTTTTTCTCCTCCTAAATATATAGGCATAGAAAAGAATGAAAGCTGAAATCAAACAAAAGGGAAGTAGAGAAACAGGCCTAAAAGAAAATGGAATAAATTTTCAATACCTGGCTACATATGAATCAATGATTTTTTTGTATGATTACATTTCAGAATTGAAGGACATAGAAATGGAAGAAGGCAAAAAAAGACAGGATGTATGACGTATTTTAATGAAGTCAAAGTCTAACAATGAAGGGAAAATAGCTCCCGTTGATCATCTGGAAGAAGAGAACTTGTGGAAAAATAGGTAATGAAAGAGAGGAGCAAAGGGGAGATAGAAAAAAAATGGAATATGCATTTATATAGTACCTCTTATTGCCAGATACTATGCTAAGTACCTTATAAAGATTATCTTGTGTGAGGCACTCATGGTATTATTATCCCCAATTCACAGTTGAAGAAACTGAAGCAGACAGAGCTTAAGTTACTTGCCCAGGATCACAAAAACTAGGCAGTTCAGAAGCCACATTTGAATTCATTTCTTCTGATTCCCAGGCCTACTGCTCTAATGTCCAAGGATAAAGCAAAGATCAATGACCTGCCAAATTAAGAAAATTCCTATCATGAGTTGATACTTTCTCTCTCACCTACAAGAGTTGGTGTTTCTTAAGAGTGAGGCACAAAAAAAAAATAGCTGCAAGGGATTAATATCTACAACAGTAACAGACATTGTTAAAAAGAAGCAACCCCAAATGGTAACTTAGAAGTTTTGCTTCCATGAGAAACACTGAAACTAAAGAAGAATTAAATAAGTTTAAGGGCCATGAATAAAAGAATAAATGTTTATAATAGAAATGGATGGTTTATGATAAAGAGAATAAGGGATATAAATTATATTTTAAAGAGCAAAGAAATTAAATTAAAAAAACAATAAATACAAGAAATTAAGGGAAGGAGAAAAATATGAGCCCATTCGATCAATTGAGAGAGAAAAGAGGAAGAATTAAATAGCTAGATAAGATGAAGAAAAAGAAAAGGAACTAATAAGCAAAACTTCAAAATTATGGAAAAGATTAACAAATGGCATGGGGTGGTGGTTGGGAAAAAAATAAATGGTGGGAACAAGATTAACTTAAAATTTTGTAAACCAAAATAACTAAAGGAATATAGTTGTATTTCTAGAGAAAGAGGGAAAGTGTGAGGCAAGCAATCAGGGCTCTTGAAGAAGGGGCAAAAAATTCAGGCTAAATCAACAGTCAGGGAAGGCTTTATGGAGAAGGATCCATAAGCAGTATCTTGAACAATGGAGATAGTAGAATGTATAAAAGTAGGCAAGCATAAACATACACAAATCAAAAAAGTTAATGGGTCCAAGAAAGTTAAGAATGCTGTTTGAGAAACAAAGTAGCCAGAAATAAGTTGATGGTCCCACTGTATGCTGTCCTAGCTAGGTCACATGCATAGTATTATCATTAGTTCTACTTATCAAAGTTTAAGGAGAACATTAATAAATTGAAGACTGATCAGAGGAAAGCAAACAGAATGGTGATGAACACAGATATCATGTATTATGAGGATCGTTTAAAGGAGCTGGCAATGCGATGCTTATCCCCAACTTCACCCCATCCACCTCCCCCTAAAGAAAGACTTATGAAAATCAAAGCATAATTCAGTTTATAGCACGATCATCTGAAAGAGAAAATAACCTTGTTCACATTGATCCTAGAGGAAAGAACTCTGAACAATTGAAGGAAGCCACAAAGAGGCAACTTTTGGTAGAGCCACCCAAGAGTAGAAAGGTAGAAGAGTAGCTTTAGGAGGTAATGGTTTTTTTTTTTTTTTTGTTGTTGTTGTTGTTGTTGTTGTTGTTTTTTGTTTTTTGTTTTTGAAGGCTTCAAACAAGGGCTAAATGACTATTAGGAATGCTTAGAGGAAATCATAATATTGGTTGCTGTTGTTATTCCTTGGCTCATCTTTCACCTGTGGTTCCAAGAAGCTGTAGCAGGTACAGTGGTCACATCCTGGTAAATCAGCAGATAGACTAAGCCAGATTTAGGGTATCTGATAGGCCTCAAACTTATTGATGAGTTGGAGGATGTCTACCCCAAGCATGTAAAAACTCCCCCAGTGTAATGGATGAGAACAACTTATTTCAATAGCCAGGAAGATAATTGAATCGGGTACTATGGAGCACTTAGAGCTTGATCAGACATCAAAGACTGCTCAGTTATCCACAGACTTTGTAGACATTGCAAGAGAGAATGAGACTGAGGACTTTGTGCAAGTCTGCCCACTTCAATCCAATTCACATGTGAGTCAAGACATCACCTTGTGATATCATTGCTTTTCAAATGTGAAGGACAAATAGCAACAATTATAATTACTACTATTATTTTGATTAGATTGGATGGTTGCTGAGTCTACATGGAACCATGAAAAGCTATAGTTCTTCAAGGAGGTATAAGTAAGAAGGATGTTTTGGGGGAAACCATGAAAAGCCTGAAACAGTTGTAGAACAGTGGAAAATAATAAAGTAAGAAGATGATTATGGAAAAGAACTCATTAATTTATACCATTGGAATGCAAAATAATATATCTTCTCTAATGCTTCAAATCAGTCAAAACATTGTACCTATGCCACAGAACTGAAACTAATCTCAGAGAGACAGGGGACTTGCCAATTAATATTGGAGCTGAGTTATGAACAAAAGTCTAAGTACAGGTTTGAGATTCTTTCCCTTCCATCATATTTCTCACAATATGATAAATGTAGGTGTCAGTCAGTCAAAAAGTATTTACTAAGTGCTTACCGTGTGCCAAGAAGTTTGCTAACCTAAAGCCACAGTCCTAGCCTTCAAAGAGCTTATATTCTAATGAGAGAAAAGAAAAGAAAAACAGTTTATACATGATATACACAATATGCATATACTTGTTAATGAAAATTACTCTCAGAGGAGAAATGTCTTCTGAAGAAGAAAAGACTTAAGTTGAGCCTGAAAGGAGGGTGGGTAAGAGAAAGAGAGAGAGATACACAGATAGACAGATCGACAGATAGAAGTAGAAAGAGAAGAGAGATAGATGCAGAAAGAAGGATTCAGAGACAAAAACCCAGAGGAAAAAAAAGACAGACAGAAACCCAAAGACACATAGAGTGAGATAAAGCCAGAGATATACAGAAAAAAAACAGAGAAATAGAGAGACAGAAAGAGAGAAAGACAAAGAGAGAGAGATAGCCAGTGGAAAGCCAGGAGGTAGAATTATCATGTTCAAGGGGCAGCAAGAAGGTTGTATTACTAGATGTTAGAATATATGGAGGGGAATAAAATACAGAAAAAGTAAGAAAGATCAAGGATGTGAAAATCTTTAAAGGTCAAACTAATCATTTAAATTTGATGTTGCATTTTATTGAGTCAGGGCAGAAGGAGGGGATGACCACATCAGAAGAAAATCACATTGGTAGCTGAGAGGACAAATTGAAGAGGGGAGAGGAATGGGGGCAGAGGGAACAATTGAAAGGCTATTGAGTAGTTCAGGAAAGGAATGATAAGGGCTTAAACTAGAGTAAGATCTGTATAGGTGATGAGAAATGGAAATATATGAAAGATATTTTGAAGGTAAAAGTGATATTTCTATATTATGTTGTGTGCATATATACACAATGCATTTTATGTACATTTGTTTTCATATACATATATACATCTACAATATATATGTATGCACACGTGTGTGTGATGAGTTAAAACTAGGAGTAAAAATCCAGCATTTTCCACTGTGACATATTTAATAATCTTGGTTACTTTCTTAATTAAATGAAAGAACGAACAGTAACTACTGACACTCATGATTTACTGTTTCCTGTCTAAAACCTCTAAGACAGTGACTTCACAAATAACATCACTACTAGTATGATATCTGGAATGCCAACAACATGCATATTTGTTGGATGTTTGCAGTAAGTATACATACATATAATATATAGACACACAAATATATGCATAAGTGTAGACATCTGTGTATATAGAAATGTGTGTATATATGTATGTATGTATACATATGTATATATGTATACATTTATTTCAATGGTAGTCATGTTTATGGAAATGAGAGAGTGAGAAAAAAAAAGAAAGTTACTTTATAACTTTGTTATATTTCAAAGAGAAAAAATTAAGATACTTCCTCTAGCAGGCTGCCTTTTTGATCACGTGTTATCCCAAAGTGTTCTGGAATCTATAAAAAACATTTTTTATTCATAAGCAAGTAAATTATTCAGTTTGATTTATCAGATTAATTGATTTAACCTTGGAAATCGTAGAATTACTGATTTTAAAGCAGTTAAGTTGGAAGATTGAAATTTTCATTTGGAAGTACTTATGATTATAATTAATAAACTTCATATTTCTGGAATGAGGAATGGGGAGAGTTAATACTTTGAATAACTACTTTTGGTCTGCTTTAGAGAAAACTGGACCTGGGTTCTCCAAAATGGGTAGAAAGTAGATTCAAATTTGCTGTTGGATTTGTTGTGTCTTGCAGCCATCTTCATGGTCATGTTGGAGGGCTTAGGCTGCCCAAGAGTTGATTGCTTATGTACTTGTAAGGGAAAGGTAAGGCAGTGAGTTCAAGGTAAGAGATAACTTTGAGCTGGAATAACTATAGCTACATGGTGCTCCAGAAAGAACACCATATTGAGAATTAAGGCATTAAGCATCTTTGAGGGTTTTCTGATTCACAGGTGCTTACTATAAGAAGAATCATTGTTTACTCAATGAACATGTGTTGGACTACTCATATTTACTATATGGTCCTAGGAAAGTTACAGCTCTCTTATAATCTGTTTCCTCACCTGTAAAATGGAAGTATTAATAACACCTATCCCATATGGTTATTGCAAAGATCAAATGAGAAAAATGTATGGAAAGTGCTTTGAAAACTTTAAAGTATTTTATAGATGCTAATTATTATAATTTACATGAGGAGGAGGAGGAAGAGGATGATGATGATGAGGTGCTTTTTTCTTTTTTTCTTTGCAACCTTAGAATTTAGTGCTAAGGCTGACATATGCTTAATAGATATTTGCCATTTGATTATTTGTTGAACACCAAATGAGGGTTAGAGGGTCAGCTAAGACTGACATATATGCTTAATAGATATTTGCCATTTGATTATTTGTTGAACACCAAATGAGGGTTAGAGAAACATTTTTTAATCAATTTCAGTGAAATTGGCCAAATCTCTTTATCTCTCCAGACCTCATTTCTGCAATGAGGATGCTATCTAGTTTGGATGATTCCTCTCTCAATCCTATATACTTTTATTTATGTCAGTGGTCTCTTCTCAAAATTAAGGAGAATTCTCTTGGAAACAGAAATATTCCTTCTATTTTCTCCATACTGAAGCAGGGAGAAGACAGGAAAGTACTTCAATTGCTCACCAATGCTCTTGTTAAGAAAAAAAAATAGGGAAATGCAAATTCTTACTCTCTCACCTATAATCCTATTGAGTGCTTCCTACTTTAGCTCTAAACAAGACCTAAATCCTGCCACTGGCATCACAGATTTGGGCTGATTAAACCTATAACAAAGTCTGAAAATACTCCAGGCTGTAGGATAAAATTGTCAATCATTCATAAATAGGTTGATTTTTCTGAAGATCTTGAGTGGCCCTGCTAAATTGGTTGAGACCCAAGGTGCAGTTAATTTCAGATAACAGTCTGTATCAGTTCTTCCTTAATTGGCTGTTACCTTTTGTTTCTTTTTTCTCCCTTCTTCAGTCTGGCAGAGACAGAACCATATGAAGAAAAACTTGAATCTTCCAAGAAGCATAAAGATTCTAGTAATAGCTTGAATCTGCTCTAGCATTCTTAATTACAGAATCACTCAGCTTTTTTCCTCTTTGATAGATGATTTATAGTAGACATCTTTAACCTTTTGCTCCTTTCAAATCCAACAAAATCAACTTTTTATATTAGAATACAGCAGAGCTATAAATACAAAAGCTAATTGGCTTGAAAGATCACATTAGGAATATACCACCAGGTCATTAAGCGGAGCCTAAGTTTCTAGTAATGCAAAGTGGACTCAAGTGAGTTGAACAGCCACACATGAATAATAAATAGATGTGTTGAGGGAGAGTTCAGTATTCTTTGCATTTTTCCCTTGGAGAATGGGTCAACTCTGCTTCCCCAACACAGGACAAAGGTTAAGCCTCAGAACACACTCAGATATTAGCTTATGAATTAGCTTAAGGTCAGCTCTCTTAAATAGCTAATGATCCTAGAATCTTGGAGCAGTCCAGGACCTGTCACTAAGTCCTCTAGTTACACAGATAAGCAGATGACTTTAAGGGAATTCCAATCTCTCTAGGACCAGATCTAGATCCTATAGACATTGTTTTTGAGAAGGCAACCTGAACAGAAGATGCAGGATTAACAAAGTCCAATTACTGAATGCTACTGAGGTTAGTTCCTAAGCAGTTAGATTTCAGTGTTAAAAGCTCCTTTTGCTTCTTTCCTGAGGAGTGTGACTTTGCAAATGGCATAAGACTCTCCTGCCTTCTTTCCATGGCATTGCTATTATTAGATGGGAGGGGAAACTAGTTTATCCATGTCTTTAACAAGTGTTTGGTTCTGTCACAGGGCATACAAATCTATTCCTGGGCATTCAAAATCCCTTCTGTCAGTGCTCACTTGGACCACTGAGTTAATAGCTCTCAGAGTCCACTTATCACATGGACATAAAATATGTTTTCGTTGAGATCTTCTTGCCTCTGTTATGATAATAGACTGTGAAACACTCTGACTTCAAAACCTAATAAACTCACTTATGACTGAATCACAGAATATTAGATTTGGAAAGTACCACAAAAGCCTCCAAATCAATTCCATGGGAGACAACAATATATTTTATTACATACCTAACACTTTTATTCCATACCCAACCCTTGGTTCCCAGATTTTTCTTGAAGACCTCAAGGGATAAGAGCACACTACATCCTATATTGGAGATCTCTAACTTCCTTGTTAGATGATCATTATATAATTTGTACTCCTAACAATAGCAATAGACACATATAACATCTGGCTTTTACATAGCCCTTTAGAATTTGCACAGTGCTTTACAAATATTAATATATTTATGGAGGTAGATGCTATTAGTTTCTCCATTTTATAAATAAGAAAATTGATGCAGATGTATATTAAGTGACTTGTCTAGTATTACACAGCTAATAAAAATATAAAGCTAATTTTGAATTCAGATCTTCCTGACATCTTGTCTAATACTCCAATGTTTGTGCTACCTAGATACTGTTAAGTAGTGGGAAAAAAGAAACAAGCATTTCAGTTCATATTACATGCTCAGAATGAGGTTAAGTGCATTGCAAACATTATCTTTCATAGGGAGGAGTCTTGTCAGGCATGACTTATGTTAGAAAACGAGTAATGTCCTTTCCAATTATGATATTCTGGGAACCATTTTAATCTCAATAATAGTACCTCTTACTTTATTACTACCATTTCAACTCAAAATATTTCAATTATGTAAAAGTTAGAGTTTGGATTTGGCATAAATACATTAATCAGACTTCTTGTTGATATTCATGATTAACCAGCTCTAAATGTACATAATCATCTAACTGCCTAGTTTCCATTTCTTCTTCTTGTCCCTAAGGGATAGCATACCAGTTTCTAAATGCCTTTCTGAAATAAAGATATATTATCTATAATACTATTTTAATATTTTTTTCTAGACATCATACTAAAAATTATGTAAACTAATTTTGTCATGGTTTGTTTTTAGTGAATTTGTACTGACTGATAGCAATCTCCATTGGTCTTGGGGGAGAGGGTTGTTTGATGTTGCCAAATGATCACAAACCATTTACTCAATAAAATTCCCTAAATTTTGCAGAGATTAACATCAAATTTGATTAGCTATAAATTCAAAAATCGACTTTCCCTAATTTTAGAAATTAAACCATGTTCTTTTGATTTAATTTCCACCTGCTCTTCCCAAGGATATCTTTTATTCTCCAAGATTTAAACAAGTATATCTAACAGTGTTTCCAGGCTTATATGAGGAAGTTCATCAGTTCTTGTGGGAATAATTTGCCAAGACCTAATATCTTACACTACGAAAGTGGATGGGTATTCTCTTATAAATTTCTGGGCTACATTTGCCTTCTGCCTTCAATTAATTATAATGACCTTTTGCGATTTGAAAATAGTTCTCCTTGTTGAAGAAGAGTAAACAAAAATCAGTTAAAAATAGAATGTTATTATGAGGAGACCTTAGAACATGCAATATTAAAACTGGACATGACCTTAATGATGATATAGAGACCAATCTCATCATTTTGCAGATTAATACATAGAGCTGCCAGATGTTTAGTAGTCAGACTGTGGTCTAGAGTTCCTGAATATCAGAACCAAGGATTTTCCATGACCCCATTAAGAGATCTTTAAACGATTTTTATTGTTTGTACTATGCAACTGCTCACCAATTAGAGTAAATAATGAATCCATGAAGTGGTCTTCTATATTCAAATTTGCACCATTCAAAGTTATAATTATAAATAGTAACTGGTTTCAGTCCAGTAGAAATATACAGTGCAAATTTGAATAATGAAACCAATTCACAGGAGATATTGTTCATGGTAATGGGGACCTAATGTAAAATCTATCTATTAAAGTAAACAAATGCATTGCCATCAAAGGATGAGTTTATAAATCAGAGATTGCCCATAGTTCCCATGTATTACTTAGCAGTGCCCTGGCTCCTGCCATTTCTAACAAAAATTCTAAATCCTTAAACTGTAGTTTTCAAATAAAACCCATTTTAACTAAGAAAATCCTCTAGGCTAGATGCTGGACTGGTCTTTAATCTGATGCGAATGGATAAAATGGATGGGTTAAATTTTGCTCCTTGTTAGTTCTTTGAGACTGTCTACTATGATTTGAGAATGGCTTAGCAACTATCCACAAAAGCATATTTGAAATAGTTCTAGGAATAAAACAGAACCTGTCATTCTTATTTTCAGATGTCTGACATAGTAATAATAAAATAAAAATAAAAAATCTTAAGCCTAAAAAGAAATAGTACCTAGAGAGGAGCTAAATTTAGTCTAGTCTTTGAAAGCAAGGAACCTAAGAAATGAAATATTTGAATGCACTGATTTGACAGAAGAAAATCACATAGCCAGAAGGGTTCTGAGAACAATATAATAACATATACTTCTAAAATTTCTAAATTTATAAAATGTTTGCTCCTTCAATATATCTGTGAAGAAATAGTAAAATAACTTAAAAATTATTTAGTTATTCAAATAATCTATTAACAAGTATTTATTAAGGACTTACTTGCCTCTGAAGTCACTCCCAGTTGTATTTACTATTCCAAAGACTCTAGTTTCTAGTGTCTGGCAATGTATTAAGTACTGGGATGTAAATACAGAATAATCCTTGCCCATAACCAGCTTATTTTAGTCTCCCATTAGGGATAGGGGAAGAATATAATGTCATCACATAAATAAATAAAGCATATTCTCAAAATACATATCAAGCAGGAAGTATGGCAATTTGGGATAGATGGATGGTATGGGAAAAGGAATTTTTTAGTAAATCAGTAAAAGCAACATTTTAGTGGAAAGGCACTATTAGCTGGGAAGTGAGTGGTATGGAAGGGATTTAGGAGATGTCTCTTATAAAAGATAAAACTTGAACTGAGCTTTGAAAGAAATCAGGGATTTTAAAGATAATTAAAGATTTTAATAGGCAGTGCATTTCAGGTAGTGGGAGAATTAAAGCAAAAAAGATAGAAACAAAATATGAAACATGTGAGGAACAGAAAAATGGTCACTTTGTTTGAACCAGAGTATGTAAAACAGAGTGATATATAATTAATCTAGAAAGTTAGATAGGAGACAAACGTCAACCTGAGTGATTTTTAATCTTAGAAACAATAGGTAAATCCTGAAGTTTATTCACTGAGGAATTAATTGGTCATAACTATACATTATGACTACCAATCTTATAGCTATGTGGAATAGGAGTTAGAGATCTTTGAGGCAGGAAAACCCAAATTGTTCCTAAAGATATGAGTTAGGGTTCTGGCCATGTGACTCAATGGGATAAGGGTTATATGCAAGAGTTGCTCTAGGGGAGAATTCTTAGGACTTGGGACCTGAATGCCTATATAGTGTGAAGTCAAGGGAAATTCCAAAGTTATGAACAAGTTGAAAGAGATAATGTTCAGAAATTGATATCATCTTGCTCTTTGGAAAAGAGAAACATTGTATCCAGAGCAAGGAATGTTATAATCCCACTACCCTCTGTCCTTATCAGATAATTAAATTATTGTGGCTGAGTGTAAAGTCTCACTTTTTCTGTTAGATATTGACAAGTTTCAATATGTACAAAAACTGGAGACCAGGATATGCCTGTTGACCCTGTGATATGAGGATGGATGGAAGAAAGCATTGATTTTTAATCATTCAAAATGAAAATCAAGGGGCAGCTAGGTGGCGCAGTGGATAGAGCACCAGCCCTGAAGTTAGAAGGACCTGAGTTCAAATCTAGTTTGAGACACTTAACATGTCCTAGCTGTGTGACCCTGGGCAAGTCACTTAACCCCAATTGCCTCAGGGGGAAAATGAAAATCAAGGTGAGATATTTTCTCTGTCTTAAATGATCTGAAGAACTAATCTGTGCAAATGGGAATGGGATTACTTTACTTGTCCCCAAAGATCAGAAGAAAGGACATATTTTGGAAGTTATAGTAAGTAGATTTTAGATTTACATAAGGAAATACTTCAAAACAATTATAAATATCCCTCAAAAAAGAATGGCTTACTTTAAGAATTAGGAACATTTGGAAGTCACAAGGATACAATCTAAAAAATGATGTAGCTAGGTTAACTTTTTGAATTTTTTTTTGCTTTTATATATATATATATATATCACACATTTTCTCACAAGAGTAGCTATAGTTTGCTTCTTATTATATAGTTAGATTCATTCAGATGAAGTTCTGCAATATTATTTGGGCTGGGTAAATCTGCTGAGCAGAGGCTGTCTTTGTTGTTCTATTAGTGTTATTGTTTTACCATAGGATGCTTTTCCTATCAAAGCTTTCCTCAGTGGGGATTGAATTGTCCTTTGGTGTAAATGACTTGGCACTTAAATTTTAAGACTCCCAATCATTAAAAGAAATGGACACATGAATAGTTGCCCTAGGGAAAGAGAGACTCTACTTGCTTATTTTCATGTTACTCCATAGGGTACTCAATAAGGCAATCTCTAATAACTCTGCTACAACTGAAGTATTTTGTGATTCCAGGTAGATGAGCACAATACTTAGTTTGTTTCCTTACATAATGGAAGAAAGGGGCAAATTAGTCAATCAGTGAATCAACCAATCAACAAGTGATCATTAAGTTTTTACTATATGCCAAATACTGTCAAAGCCACAAAGGGGCTTAGACACCCTCCATCTATCCCAAATTGTCATATTTACCAGTTGACATGTATTTTTTGAATATGCTGTATTAATTTACCTGTGATAACATTATATTATTTCTCTATTCCTCACAGGAGATTAAAATGAGCTTTTTGTGGGCATGAATTATTCTGTATTTGTATTCCAGTACTTAGCATAGTGTATGGCACATAAAAGCTTCAGTCTTTGGATCTTGTAGATGATCTCTAATATCTTTTCCACTCTTAAATCATGCACCTCATGATATCTAATTCCCATCCAGCAATAGGCTTCTATAGCCCTTGTTTTAATATTCTAAAGCCCTTCCTACTTTGACTTGTGTTTTAACATTTTATGGACTAAAGTCTCTTTCACTGTAACTTTCTATGTTCTATTACCTAATTTCTTATATTCTAAGGTACTTTGTACCTTTGCAAAATTTATCTTCTAAGATCCTATCCAATTCAACTTTGATTTTCCAAATATCCATTTTCTTTTCCTTATTCTATTGTCAACGATTGCTTTCAGCTTTCACAATCTTTCATATATTTGTTTTATTTCATATGCAATATTTTAATGAGCTTGATTATTCACCATCCATGAGATGTCGGCTTCTAAAATATTATTCATACTGCTAGTCTATAATACTTGTTGAATTCATGAAAATAAATAAATTAATCATAATTCTGGATGGTGGTGCTTTACAAAACAAGTTGAACCCCTCTTTGAAAAGATAAGGCAAACCACAAAATAATAATATTTAACCATATATGATTAAATTGTTCAATAACCTCTCTGATATTAGAAAGACTTAGTGGAGCCACTGAACAGTAGAGAAGGGTTTTAATGAGAAAAAAAAATTGAAATGGATTCCCTAACAGAAGACTTTGGGTGTATTATGCTGTTCAGGGGGCCCAAATGCCTAAATTATCATTGTCATGCCCAATCTTTCTTGGAAAACTTTTAAAATTTAACTGATCAGTGCATTCTCTCTTTTGTGTAGGACAAAAAAGAGAAACAGAAAGAAAAAAATCTACAGAATAATTATAGCCTATTGTCTAGTGAGACCGGTAACAAAAATAATCAAAATAACAAGGAGAGGAGAAAAAATAAAAGTTGTCATAATATTATCTGATTAATTTTCAATCAAATAAATATTTATTATGAGATGCCAGACTATGCTAAGTGCTTGGGGTATAATTAGTGAGGCAGGACAGCTGGTGGGACATCTGACTCTGGGGCATTCTATTCCATAAAGTCAAAACTGCAGGGCAGCAGATACAAGATGGAGTCTTCTCAGATTCGTTTCTCATCTCAGTACAGGAAGGCACTAAGAACACTTTCACATTCTCCCTTCAGCTAATGAGAGGTGAGAGCAATTTGGAGGAGGTGAAGTTAATCAAGCGCTGAGTTAGCAGCATGGTGGTGATTTTAGAAGTGATGAAAGAAAATCTTTTCCATGGAATTGAAATGAGACAGAGCAGCAGATGAAAGATAGAGAGCATTTGCAATTTTTTAGCTTTTTTTTTATTAAAGCTTTTTATTTGTACAACATATGTATGGGTAGTTCCCCAGCATTGATCTTTACAAAGCTTTCCATTACAAATTTTACCCCCAGTCCCCTACCCTCCCCTAGATGGCAGGAAGTCCACTACATGTTAATAATGTTGAAATACTTGACAAGTTGTGCTAGAAAAATCCTATCTACAAGAAAAAAATAAGAAAATCAGAGAAATGAAACACAATGCAAGCAAACCTCAATAGAGAACATGAAAATGTTATGGTGTGGTCCATATCTCATATCCTTCTTTCTGGGTGTATATGCTTTTCTTCAGTGAACAATTGGAACTGGTTTGAGACAATTCTTTGTTTCAGAGAAGCATGTCCATCAGAATTGATCATCATGTAATATTGTTGTTTATGTGTATAATGATCTCCTGGCTCTGCTCGTTTTCACTCAGCATTAGTTCACACAAGTCACTCTAGGCCTCTCTGAAATGGTCCTGCTCGTCGTTTCTTACAGAGCAATAATATTCCATAACATTCATATACCATAATTTATTCAGCCACTCTCCAATTTATGGGCATCGATTCAGTTTCCAGTTTCTAGCCACTACAAAAAGGACTGCCACAAACATTCATTCTTGCACATGTAGGTCCCTTTCCCTCCTCTAAGATCTCTTTGGGATACAGGCCCAATAGAAACACTACTGGGTCAAAGGGTATGCACATTTTGATAACTTTTAGAGTATAGCTCCAAATTACTCTCCAGAATGGTTGGATCTGTTCACAGTTCCACCAACAATGTATTAGTGTCCCAACTTTCCCACATCCCCTCCAACATTCATCGTTATTTTTTCCTGTCATTTTAGCCAATCTCACAGGTGTGAAGTGGTACCTCAGAGTTGCCTTAATTTGCATTTCTCTGATCAATAGTGATTTGGAGCACCTTTTCATATGATTATAAATAGTTTTAATTTCATCATCTGAAAATTGTCTGTTCATATCCCTTGGCCACTTATCTATTGAAGAGTGGCTTGAATTCTTATAAATATGCAACAATCCTCTATATATCTTAGAAATGAGGTCTTTATCAGAACCATTAAATGTAAAGATGATTTCCCAACTTGATGCTTCCCTCCTAATCTTGTCTGCATTAGTTTTATTTGCACAGAAACTTTTTTTTTTTTTTTTGCTTTTTGCTGAGGCAATTGGGGTTAAGTGACTTACCCAGGGTCACACAGCTAGGAAGTGTCTGAGACCAGATTTGAACTCAGGTCTTCCTGACTTCAGGGCTGGTGCTCTAACCACTGCGCCACCTAGCTGCCCCTGCATAGAAACTTTTTAACTTAATATAATTAAAATTATCTATCTGGTATTCAATTAGGAGTTCTGGATCTTCTTTGGACATAAATTTATTCCATCTTCACCGGTCTGAGAGGTAAACTATACTACAATCCTCTAATTTGCTCACAATATCACTCTTTATATCTAGATCATGAACCCATTTAGATCTTATCTTGGTAGGGGGTGTTAGGTGGGGGTCAAGCCCTAATTTCTTCCACACTAGTTTCCAATTTTCCCAGCAGGTTTTGCTGAATAGTGAGTACTTATCCCAAAAGCTGGGGTCTTTGGGTTCATCAAACACTAAATTGTTAAAGTTATTGCCTACATTGTCCTGATAACCTATGCTATGCCACTGTTCTTAACCAGTACCAAATGGTTTTGATGACCTCTGCTTTATAATATACTTTTAGATCTGGTACAGGAAGGCCACCTTCATCTGCCTTTTTTTTTTCATTAATTCCCTTGAAATCCTTGACCTTTTGTTCTTCCAAATCAACTTTGCTACTATTTTTTCTAGATCTGTAAAATAATTTCTTGGGAGTTTGATTGGTATGGCACTAAATAAGTAGATTAGTTTGGGTAGTATTGTTATTTTTGTTATATTCGCTCGGCCTACCCATGAGCACTTAATGTTTTTCCAATTGACTAGGTCTGATTTTATTTGTGTGGAAAGTGTTTTGTAGTTTAGTTCATGTAGTTTCTGACATTTTCTTGGCAGATAGATTCCCAAATATTTTATGCTATCATCTGTTATTCTGAATGAAATTTCTTTTTGTATCTCTTGCTGCTGAACTTTGTAGGTAATATATAAAAATGCTGATGATTTATGTGGATTAATTTTGAATCCTGCCACTTTGCTAAAGTTGTGAATTGTTTCTAGTAGTTTTTTAGTTGAGTCTCTAGGATTCTCTAAGTATACCATCATGTCATCTGCAAAGAGTGATAATTTGGTTTCTTCATTACCTACTCTAATTCCTTTTTTCTCTTTTCCTTCTCTTATTGCTAAAGCTAATATTTCTAATACAATATTAAATAGTAATGGTGACAGTGAGCAGCCTTGTTTCACTCCTGATCATATAGGGAATGGTTCTAGTTTGTCTCCATTACATATGATGCTTGCTGATGGTTTTAAATAGATGCTACTGATCATTTTAAGGAAAAGCCCATTTATTCCTATACTCTTAAGTGTTTTTAATAGGAAAGGGTGTTGGATTTTATCAAAGGCTTTTTCTGCATCTATGGAGATAATCATATGGTTTTTGATAGTTTGGTTATTAATATAATTAATTTTGCTGATAATTTTCCTAATATTGAACCAGCCCTGCATCCCTGGTATAAATCCTACTTGGTCATAGTGTACTATCCTGGGGATGATTTTCTGTAATCTCATTGCTAATATCTTATTTAAAATTTTTGCATCAATATTCATTAGGGAAATTGGTCTATAGTTTTCTTTCTCTGTTTTCACCCTACCTGGTTTAGCTATCAGCACCATATTGGTCTCATAAAAGGATTTTGGCAGTATACATTCTGTCCCTATTTTCTCAAATAGTTTGTGTAGTATTGGAATTAATTGTTCTTTGAACGTTCGGTAGAATTCACATGTAAATCCATCTGGCCCTGGAGATTTTTTCTTAGGGAGTTGGTTAATAGCTTGTTCTATTTCTTTTTCTAATATGGGGCTATTTAAATAATTTATATCCTCTTCTGTTAACTTGGGCAATCTATATTTTCGTAGATATTCCTCTGTTTCATTTAGATTATCCAACTTACTGGCATAAAGTTGGGCAAAGTAACTTCTAATTATTGCTCTAATTTCCTCTTCATTGGAGGAAAGTTATCCCTTATCATTCTTGAGACTACCAATTTGATTTTCCTCTTTCCTTTTTCTTATCAAATTAACTACAGGCTTATCTATTTGTTGGTTTTTTCATAGAACCAACTCTTAGTTTTATTTATTAATTCAATAGTTTTCTTATTTTCAATTTTATCAATTTTTCCTTTTATTTTTAGAATTTCCAATTTGGTATTTAATTGAGGGTTTTTAATTTCTTCTTTTTTTAGTTTTTTTTTAAATAATAAGCCCAATTCGTTGATCTTTTCTTTCTCTATTTTATGCAAGTAAGCATGTAGAGATATAAAATTGGCCCTTATAACCACTTTGGCCATATTCCACAAATTTTGGTATATTGTCTCCTTATTATCATTCTCCTGGATGAAATTATTTATTGTGTCTATGGTTTGCTCTTTCACCCATTCATTCTTCAGGATTAGATTATTTAATTTCCAATTAACTTTTGGTCTACTTTCTCCTGGCCTTACATTGCATGTGATTTTTATTGCATCATGATCTAAAAAAAGATGCATTTACTATTTCTGCCTTTCTGCATTTGATTTTGAGGTTTTTATGTCCTAACACATGGTCAATTTTTGTATAAATTCCATGGACTCCTGAGAAAAAAGTAAACTCCCTACTGTCTCCATTCAATTTTCTCCATAGATCTATCATACCTAACTTTTCTAACAATTGGTTTATCTCCCTAGTTTCTTTCTTGTTTATTTTGTGGTTTGATTTATCTAATTCTGAGAGAGTAAGGTTGAGATCTCCTACTAGTATAGTTTGGCTATCTATTTCTTCTTGCATCTCTCTTAATTTCTCCCCTAGGAATTTGGATGCTATTGCACTTGGTGTATATATATTTAGTATTGATATTGCTACATTATCTATGGTAACCTTTAATAAAATATAGTTTCCTTCCTCATTTCTTTTGATTAGATCTATCTTGGCTTTTACTTGATCTGAGATAAGGATTGCTACTCCTGCTTTTTTTTGTTCACCTGAAGCATAATAGGTTCTGCTCCAGTCTTTTACCTTCATCTTATATGTGTCACTATGTTTTAGATGTGTTTCTTATAGAAAACATATTGTGGGATTCTGATTTTTAATCCAGTCTATCTGCTTCCGCTTTATGGGAGAGTTCTTCCCATTCACATTCACAGTTAGAATAACTAATTCTTTATTTCCTGCCATCTTATTTACCCAAGTTATTCTTTTCCCTTTCCTTTCCCCTTTCTCCCTTCCCCTCTCCTCAGTACTTTGCTTTTGACGACCCCCTCCCCCAAACAATACTCCACCCTTTGGATCCCTTCCCCATTTTTTTACTCCTTTCCCCTGATTCTTCTATTTCCCCTTCTATTAGTTTATCCCTTTCTTTTCCTCCTTTCCCTCCCACTTCCTTCTAGCAATGGACAAGTTTCTATGTGAAATCAAGTGTCTGATATACACTTTTAGAACCTGACCTGATGAGAGTAATATTTACACAATCCTCATCTCCCTCCCCTCTTTCTCTCAAGTATATTAGGTTTTCTTTGCCTCTTCAAGAGATTTTACCTTGTTTTTACCTCCTTTTTTTAGTTATTATTTTACCACTTTTTCCCTCTTTTCCCCCAGTATGACAACATTTCCCCCTCTAGTTTTCTTTTTCATATTATTAAAGTAATATTTAGTTAATTATACCCCCAAACTTTAAGTATGCCCATAGTAGAAATACAGTTCTCAAGAGTCCTTTCCTTTTTACCTTTTTATGCTTCTCTTGAGTTCTGTTTTTGGAGGTCAAATTTTTTGTTCATATCCGGTCTTTTCATTAGAAATAGATGAAATTCACCTATATCATTAAATGAACATCTTCTTCCCTGGAGAATAATGCTCATTCTAGCTGGATAGGTTATTCTTGGCTGTAATCCAAGTTCCTTTGCTTTTCGAAATATCTGGTTCTAGGCCCTTCCATCCTTCAATGTGGAAGCTGACAGATTGTGTGTGATTCTAATTATTGATCCTCGGTATTTGAATTGTTTCTTTCTAGCTGCTAGCAGAATCTGTTCCTTCATGCTATAGTCCTGAAATTTAGCCACGATATTCCTTGGGGTTTTAAAATTGGGGTTTCTTTCAGGAGGTGATTGGTGAATTCTTTCAATGGTGATTTTGCCTTCTGATTCTACAATCTCAGGACAGTTTTCTTTTAGCATTTCCTGGAAGATATTGTTTAGATTCTTTTTTTCATCATGGCTTTCAGGAAGTCCAATAATCCTTAGATTGTCTCTCCTAGATCTATTTTCCAAGTTAGTTGTTTTTCCTAGGAGATATTTCATATTTTCTTCTAATTTTTCATGTTTTTGTTTTTGTTTGACTGATTCTTGAAGTCTTATTGAGTCATTGGCTTGCATTTGTTCAATTCTTATTTTTAAAGTGTTGTTTTCTTCAATTACCTTTATAAGCTTCTTTTGTAACTGGCCAATTGAATTTTTTTGTTCATTGCACTCTTTTTCCACTTCACTAATTTTATTTTTCAATAAATTGGTGTCTTTTTCATATCTCTTTTACAGGGCATCATATCCTTCTTGCAAGATATTGTATCCTTCTTGCACTGATTTCAATTTATTTTCCCATTTATCCTCCAGCTCTCTTTTGAGGTTCTTTATGCAATCTTCCAGAAAGGCTTTTTGAAAAGGGGACCATTGATGGTCCTTAATAACTTCCTCTGGAGTTTTGGCTAAAGGAACCTCAGGATCTGGGGTCAGCCAGCCCTTCTTTCTCTCGATAGAAGCTGTCTATGGTGAGAGCTCTCTTTTGCTTCTTCATTTTTTTTGTACAGCGTGGATGTCTCTTTAAGGCTCAAAAAAAAAAAAAACCGGTGGCTGAAGGACTTTGCTCTGGGGCAATTCCGCTTATTAACTTAAGGTGCTGGGCCTTTAGGGGCTGGTACTAAGTCTGAATTAATCCTTAAAAAAGGCAAATCTGCCAGAACACCTGTCCCTAATCAGGGCAGAGTGTCCAGAGTGCCTCAAATAAACTCCAAGGGTTTGGAGTTTGGAGTTTCTGCCACACTGAGCTGAGTCCCACCCTCACTTCTGGCCTGCAGGGAGACCATTGTTTATTCCTCTGACTGTGTTAAAGAAACCTGATATGTAGTTCTTCAGAGATATCCAAAAGCAGTGTCCAAATATTTCTGGATTCGTTGACTTGAAGATGAGTTCAGAGGCTTATTTTATTGTTGATTTGAGAGAAGATCAGAGGAGGACACAGAGAGTCACATTTTCACTCTGCCATCTTTGCTCCACCCCCTTTTAGCTCTTTTAATAATTTGAGATAAATTTCAACTGCATAAAATTTGAAATTTGTTTAGAACTTGATTGAGCTTCATAAAAAGTGTGAATTCAACTGTTTAATGAACAAATAAGGAAACTGAGGCCCAGAGAAGGAAAGTACATAGCCAAATGTCTTAGGGATTACTGAAAATTGGAAACTTTAAGACATATTTAAGTTTTATGTTTATTTATGTGATGTTTTATAATAGAAACTGATGCCCCAGTAGTCATCATAATATCTTGTAATGACTATGGTTTATCAGAAGAGTACATTCAAATCCCATTTCTCTGACAGTTTCAGTGTATGACTTTGGACTAGTCACTTGTTACTTAATTTCTATCAGTCTCAGTTTCTTCCTCTAGAAAAAGGGGACATTTTTTAAATAAGTAATTTACAAAGTTGTTGAGAAGAAGAAAAGAAATAACATGTATAATATAGGAATTGTGAAATAAACATAAAAATCAATATTTTTAAAATGTCATTTAAATTTGAACTATTCATTTAGGGAAATAATCATACTGGATTCATTGATTAATTAAGGGTGTGGTAAGCCCTTTCTGCCTTCTTTCAAGTCCACCTAACATCACATCTACTTGAAGACTTTTCAAATTTCCTCTGATGCTATTAACTTGCCTCTGTTGATTATCTCCATTTTATCTTTTACATATTTTGTTTTTATATTGTTATTTGCAAGTTGTCTCCCTTATTAGACTGTTAGTTCTGTAAGAGCAGGGAATGTCTGCCTTTCTTTGTATTTTCAATGCTTTACATAGTATCTGGCACATGGTAGTTGCTCAATAAATGCTTTTTGAATAACTAACTCTTAAGTCTTTGCTTGAGCTCCTATTTAATCTTCCTAAAATGTGTATGAACATGTTGACTGACATCTTCTACAGGAATGATAGATATCTGCTTAGGAATCTCTAGTAATCACTTATTATTGGAGAATTAAGAATTCTCCCTAAAGTTTCACTGATTGGGAAAAAGGTTGCAGATTAATTGCTAATGAAATGATTCATTAAACTTCTTCAAGGACCATGCAAACATAGAAAGATGAAATCATAACCTCAAGGCTCACCACCATGAAAACTCTTGAAGGTGATTGGAGAACTGGACACCCTCCAGCTATTAGTATATAATATATTAGTATATCCACTTATTAGTATTTTGTTATTGGTAACAATAAATACAAACCATTTTAAATAACAATGAAACAGAAAAGATGATAGAGATTTAAATTCTAAACCTGCTGTGAGTAACTCTAATAAGCACAAGCAAACTCTCCACTTTATAGGAGAGTATGCAAGAGAGTAGTATAAAGTAAGGAATTTTTTTTAAGTTATGAAGCATCCATAATAATTCCTTTGTGAGCCTAAAAAACTATTCCAACAAGACTGTCATTACTAAAAGAATTTCTGGATGTATCCTTTAGGAACTAATTTTAGTGCCTATCAATCTACAAGCCAAATAATGAAGTCAGTCTTGTTATTTCACAGCTACACCTCAAATTTTACCATAACCATCATTTCCCATTCCCTTTCAGTCTCTTCTATTTACTGGCATTAGTTAAAAAAATAAAGATGAATAAAAATACCTAGCATTTATACAGTTTATGAAGCACTTAATAAATATCTTCTTTTACCTCACAACAAATTTTAGAGTCAGAATTTATTATTATTCTCATTTCACAGATTAATAAATTGAGGCAAACAGAAATTAAGTAATTTCCCTAGAGTTCTTAGCTAGTGAGAGTCTGAGCCCAGATTTGAATTTGGATTACTCTGTTTTCAAGTCTAGGACTCTATCATAAATTTAATAAGAGGCTGAATCAATGTCATCACATGTAATTGCAAAGTAAAGCACTATTTCCTATGTTCTTAGCATGGAAAGAAAAAGAATGAAAAAAGAAGAAGGAAGAAGAAGGGAGAAGAAGGAAGGAAGGAAGAAAAAGAAGCAGCAGAAGAAGAAGAAGAAAAAGAAGAGGAAAAGGAAGAGGAAGAAGAGGAAGAGGAGGAGGATCTAGTCTCAGATATTTACTAGCTATATGATCCTTGATTAGTCACACACCCTGTTTGCCTTTAATTTCCTCAACTACAAAGTGAAGAGAGCAATAGTACCAACTTCCCAAGGTTGTTGTGAGGATCAAATGAAATCATAATTGTAAGCATTTAGCACAATGTCTGACAGAAGTAGAAGCTTAATTAATGTTTCCATTCTTCCCTTCCTTCCTCTTTCCCTTTCTTCCTCCCTCCTTTCCCTTTCTTCTTCCCTCCTTCCCTCAACATTCTTCTTCCTGCCTTTCCTTCTTCCCTCCTTCCCTTCCTTCATTTCTTCAACTAGTTGTCAATTCTACAACCCAACCTAAGTACAAAAAAGACAAAAAAAATTAATTATGATTTTCTACTACTCCACATATCAAGACATTTTAGACAAAGGAATGATTCTTTAATGGTGGAGTTCCAGGCACTGTGATAAGCCTAATAGGAAGATATAGTTATGTAGCTTGTTTTCTGCATACATCTGAAATCACCCTGGATGAGCAGCTGCTTGTACAACCTGCCTTGGAAGTACTATTTATCTGAAATTTGGCTCAGACTTCTTACTGGTGTCTTTTGTTTCCAAATAGTTCTCTCCCCTCCAGTGAGTTACTTTTCTTTTCCCTGGCCATTCCTGGATTATCCATCAACTGCACAAAAGTGAGTAATCACTACAATAGCTGTGGGGAAGCTGGCTTTCTCCCCTATAGCTATTGGAGCCACCAGCCTGGTTCTGAGGTCTCTGGATCAGAATCAAAGCATTTCATCTTGTGTCCACCTTCGGAATCTGTCAGACTGGCAGGGACATTTATCATCCTATTGAAGGAAGGAAACACCTTCAACTCCCAGGGGGATTATCAAAGACATGATCAGGTGGTGAATCACACTTTGTCTCTTCTCCATCTGCTTGACTGAATCAAGGTCATTTGCTCATTTCCACAGAGAGGAAAGGGTTCCCTGCACTCTTACCCGACCTCTCTACATTCTTAAAAAAGATTAGGACTCAGCATTAGAATGAAAAAAAATAGTAATTATTTGGATTTGAATAATTTTACTGGTAAGCACTTTAAAAAACAAACCTTCAGAATGTTAACTCTATCATTACATTTTGGTGGTATTGCGCTTCATTATATTTGTCCTTTCTCCCACTCTTACTACCTTTAAAACAGTTATTAAAATTATAACTACTACAATCACAATAGGCTTTGTAAACTTTATAATACTCTAGAAATAATTATTGTAATCATTATATTTATTATTTTGTCATCATGGGATTTACACTTTTAAAGAAATTTGGAGATCCTTTTGACCACCTTTATAAAAAGGGCACTAGATATAAAGTAAGCAAGACCCATTTTAAAGTCCCACTTTGAATATTCAATAGTGGCATGGCTTTTGACATATCAATTAAGCTCTCTTTGCCACAGTTTGCTCATTTGTACAATGGTGTTTGGGCTGGATGGTCTTTGAGGCCCCCCTAATTATTAGTCTATGACTTCAAAATTCCACAAAGTTTAATTGACTTGCCTACAGTCATACAGATAAAAAGAAACAGGACAGAAGTGAAATTATTCATTCCTTTATTCTAAAAATATAGAGTAAAACCCTAGTACTTATGAAGCATGTGCTCAGCACTGAAACACAGGGATGAAAACAAAGCAGTTCCCACATTTAAGGAATTTAAATTCTACTGGGAATTAGAAAATGTAGGGCAGCTAGATGGCTCTGGATATAGCAACCCTGAAATCAGGAGGACTTGAGTTCAAATCTGATCTCAGGCACTTCCTAGCTGTGTGACCCTGGGCAAGTCACCTAAGCCCAATTGCATCAGGGAAAAAAAAGGAAAAAAAAAGAAAATGTACAAAGATAACTAGATACAGAATATTCACAATTATTAAATATGTATTAATTACCTGCTTTGTCTAAGTCACTATGCTAAATGTTAGACTATCCAAAAAAAGGCAAAAGACAATAGTCCCTGTCCTCAAGGAGCTTACAATCTAATAGGAGAGATGACATATAAACAATTATGTACAAATAAACAACATAACAGGATAAATTGGAAATAATTAACAGAGGAAAGGCAGTCATATTAACAGGGATTAGGAAAAGAATTTTTGAAGAAGATGAGATTTTAGCTGAGACATAAAGGATGCTGTAGAAGCCAAGAGACAGAGATAAGGATAGATATAATAAATATATTATGATTTATGAGAAAAGAAGTTAATAGCAATTGGGGGAAATGAAGACAGTGTCCACCATATAAATGAAGTGCATTTAAATGAAGTTTTTATGAGTTATTTAATGTATGTACAATGTATTGCAAATTTAAAAACATTTTTACAAATATCAGTTATTTATCACACAATCTAATTTGTTTCACGCCTTACCCTTTGAGATAGTCCGGGCAGAGATAATTACCTCTGTAACACTGAAAAGAAAACTGAGAAGCAGAATGTGAAAGTGATATATTCAAGGAAACATATCTGGAAAGTGATAGAAGTAGGCCTAGAAAAACATGCTTTCTGATTCTATTATCCACTATGGGTGAAAATAAAGATTCTCACCAATATGGTAATAGGGTTGGAAACAGAGAAGGTGGTATATATGAGCTATAATCTGAAAGTAGAATCTGCCAGATTTGGAAACTGATTGGAGAAGGGAATAAGAATGAAAAATGGAGGATAACATCTAGATTGCAAAGCCTGTGATAGTGGTACACTCAATCACTATCAAATCACTATCACAGTAATAGAGAAGTTCAAAAGAGAGATCATTTTGCCAGGAAGTGCAACAATGAGTTATGTTTTGTACATTTTAACTTTTAAGATGTTTAAGACTTTATATATATATTATGTATATATATATATATATATATATATGGAAACAGGATTTTCTTATATATATACATGTTATATATATATAATGTTACATTATATATATAATATAATATATATTTGTCTTCTCAAAACACTAGGCTTTCAATAATTGTCTTTTATGTTCTGCCACAATTCCTGAAACTGATTTTGCAGTCACTTAAGGATTTTCCAAAGAAAATAATATATATTATGTATAATAATATATATTAATATAAATTATTTCTTATATATACAATTAAACTTTAATACCTGTACTCTATGTTTTAAAGTTTATTAAAATATTTCCCAATTTCATTTTAATTTGGTTTGACTGGCACTGCAGAGATTTGTAGGCTGCAGAGCAGGCCATAAGTTTGACGGTTCTGATCTAGAACATTGAGGCAGTAAGTGGCTTATCCAGCTGAGTGGAAGATGGACTAGGGTTAGAAAACACTTGAGGTCAAGGGACCAAATAGTAAGCTATTGAAATGGTTCAAGTCTGAAGTTATTTGGACCCTCACACAACATGGTAGCAATGTCAGTAGAAAGAAGAAAGAGGTCATTATCAGTGTGTCTAAAGTGGGCTCCAATTCTTTAAGACCATCTTGCTATCCATTCTTCTATACAACCTCTCAAGTTAAAGGGTGCTATAGTTGATATATTATTATAACATAGCTCACAGGACGAAACAGTTGGAAAGTTTAGTCTATAGAACAAACTACAGAGTATTATTACTGGAAGGTATGTTAGAGATTGTCTAGTTCAACAATATACAATGAAGAAACTGAATCTGGGGTGAAAAGTCACTTATTTAAGATCATAAAGCTAGTTAGTGCCAAAAGTGTGACTTTTCTTTAATTTCCTTATATCTTTATTCAATATCCTATCTATCAATACATCCATCTACCCACTTACCTTATTATCCATCAACCTATCCATATTTTACCTATTTATCTGTCTACCTACTTACATATCTATTCATCTAACAATATATCCATATATAGCCATATGTGTATATCCATATCCATAACTATCTTTATGTACATGTCTACTCACCTTCATCCATCTATCCATTCATTCATCCATCCACCTATCTACATACATATGCATCAATTCATCTATGTTTGTGTGTATGTGTGTGTGTGTGTGTGTGTGTGTGTGTGTCTATCTATCTAAGAGGTACATGGGTGGGAGGTAGTTTTAATGATATTCTTGAAATCAAGAAAAACTGAATTCAAATCTGTCCTCTGATACTTATTACCTCTATAATACTAAGAAAGCATTTTAATGTCTCCTACCCTCACTTTTCTCATGTGGAAAATTAGAAAGTTCAATTAAATGACCTCTAAGGTCAACTTTAAGTCTAAAAGTATTCTAAGCTAGTTTTCAATTCTAAAAATCTGTGATTTTAAACTAAGTCATCTGCTTGGGAAATGGGTACAGAAGGCATTTAGATAAAAATAACAACAAATACTTTCCTCAAGGGGGCAACCTTAATTTGGTTCAACCTCTGTCTTAGTCATTAGTTTATTTTTAAGACTCAGTTCAAGTATCATCTCCTCTAGAAGGACTTCCTTGTTTCTTCAGCTGCTAGCATCAAATTATGACTTTATTTGGGTGAAAAGTGTTTTGCAACTTTGTTCATATGGGTTCTGAGTTTATCTTGGCAGTAGATTTACAAATGTTTTATTTTGGCTACAGTTATTTTAAATGAAATTTTTTTTCTATCTTTTGCTGATAGGCTTTGTTGATAATATATAGGAATGCTGGTTATTTATGTGGGTTTATTTTATATGCTGCAACTTTTCTGCTTTGCTGATTATTTCAACTAGTTTTTTTTTAATTGATTCTTTAAGATTTTAGGTATATCACTATATCAATTTCACATTGATAGTTTTGGGTTTTTTTTTCACTGCTTATTCTAATGCCTTCAATTTCTTTCTCTTCTTTCATCACTAAAGCTAGAACTTCTAGTACAATACTACATAACAATGGTGATAAAGGGCATCCTTGCTTCATCCTTGATCTTACTGGGAAGGTCTCTAGCTTTACCTCATTATAGATAATGCATGCTGATGGTTTTTGATAAATGTTAATTATCATTTTAAGAAAAGCTCAATTTATCACTATGCTTTCTAATATTTAATGTGCTGTATTCTTTGGAAAGCTTTTTTCTGAAACTAGTGAAATAATTATATGATTTCTATTGCTTTTGTTATTGATAAGATAATTATGCTATGCTGATAGTTTTCTTAATTTTGAACAAACCCTGCATTCCTAGTATGAATACCATTTGGTCATTTTGTGCTGTATTGCTATAATCTTGATCATATTTAAAATTTTGCATATAAATTTTCAATGGAAACTATCCTATCATTTTCTTTCACTATTTTGCTTTTCATGATTTAGGTGTCATCACCAATTTTTGTTATAAAAGTAATTTGGTAGGACTAATTCTTTGTCTATTTTTCCAAATGATTTATATAACATTGGAATGAATTACTCTTTAAATTTTTGGTAGTATTCATTTGTAAATTTATCTGGCCCTCATGATTTTTCTTTAGGAAACTCACTGATTACTTGCTCAATGTTTTTTCCCACAATGGGTTATAAAAGTATTCTATTTCTTCTTCTGTTAATCAGGGAAATTTATATTTTTGTAGACATTAATCCATTTTTTTTACAATGTAAGATTTATTGAAATATAATTGAGAAAAATATCTTCCAGTATTTGCTTTAATTTTATCCTTGATAATTTGATTTTCTTCCTTTACTTAATAACTTAATAAACTTTACTTAATAAACAATGGTTTATTTATTTTATTGTTTTTCTTTAAAAAAAATCCAGCTCCTAGTTTATTTAATATTTTAATAGTTTTCTTACTTTTAATTTTATTAATCTTTCTTTTGATTTTCAGGAGTGAGTGAAATTTTAATTGATTATTTTTAATTTGTTCTTTTTCTATTTTTATAGCTGTATGATCAACTTATTAATCTGCTCTTTTTCTAGGTTATGGATGTAATCATTTAGATCTATATCTTTTTCCCCATGTACTGCTTTGGCTGCATCTCATACATTTTGGTATGTCATGTCATTGTAGTCATTCCATTTAATGAAAATATTGAATGCATCTATGATTTATTCTTTGATTCAGACATTCTTTACAAATAGAGTATTCAGTTTCAAATTATTATTATTATTATAATTATTATTATTTTGGCTGAGGCAATTGGGGTTAAGTGATTTGCCCAGGGTCACACAGCTAGAAAGTGTTAAGTGTCTGAGTTCAAATTAGAACTCAGGTCCTCTTGACTTCAGGGCTGATGCTCTATCCACTGAGTCACTTAGCTGCTCCTCAAATTAATTTTTAATCTATGTTTCCCTGCTCCTCTTTTAAATGTCTTTTGTATTACATTATTATCTGAAATGGTTGCAGTCAATATTTCTGCTTCTTTGCATTTTGTTATCAGTTTTTTATATCATAGTACAAGATCCTTTTTGTGTGGGTACCATGTACCACTGGGAAAAATAGTGTTTTTCTTTCTATTTACATTCAATTTTCTCTAAAGGTCTATCATATCTAACTTTTCTTAAGTTTTATTCATGCCATTAACTTCTTTCTTGTTTATATTTTTGGTTAGACTCATCTAGTTCTGAGAGGGGAAGATTAAGGTTCCCCAATTAGAATAGTTTCATTGTCTATTCCCTTCTGAATCTTTTAACTGTTCCTTCAAAAATTGAATGGTATACTATTTGGTGCATATATGCTTGGCACTCATATTACTTTATTGTCTGTGGTATCCTTTAGCAAAAGGAAGTTTTCCTGCTTATCTTTTTAATTAAATATGTCTTTGCTGTATGAGATTGTCACTGTTATCCTTGCTTTTAATACTACAACTTAAGCATCATAGATACTATTGCAGCCCTGTATCTTTACTCTGTGTGAGTACTCTTCTTCAACTGTTTTCTAGCCAACAACATATTTTAGGATTCTGGCTTGTCTTTTCTGTTTTCATTTTCTGGGTGAGTTAACACTATTCACATTCACAATTATGATTACTAATTATGCATTTCCCTCCATTCTAATTTTTTCTTCTTAATCTCTTTTCACATTGTCCTTTTACAAAAGTGGAGGAACATTGCTTCCCCCAATCTGCTTTCCTTGCTAATAATTTTCTCTTTCTTTTATCTCTTTCATCTTACACCTCCTTGTAAGGTATAATAGAGTTCTATACTGACCTGAGTGTTCCCTCTTTGACCTAATTACAATGAGGGTAAAGTCCAAGCATTTCCTCTAAGGAAAATATTATGTTGTATTTATTTAATATTACTCTGCCATTCTTTCCCCCATTTTGTCAGACTACATTTATCAATCTAGTTGAAAAGGGATGGTAGAGCAATGTGATCACTCCTAATTCCTGGGAGGTTTTATTTGGCTATATTTTTCAGAAGGGAATAGGTAGATTCTTTTAATTTCTGTTTTAGCCTCTGGTCCTAGGATAACATAGTTGTCTGATAATTTCTTAAAATATGATATGTAGGCTCTTTTGTCATTATTATTACTTTCAGATAGTCCAAATTCTTAAACTGCAACTCTATAATCTGTTTTTTAGGTCAGCTGTTTTTCTAATGTGGCATTCCACATTTAATTCTACTTTTTTCATTCTTTTGATTTGATTTTATTGTTCCTTGATGTCTCATGGAGTCATTATCTTTCACTTGCTCAATTCTAATTTTTAGGGGATTGTTTTCTTCATGAAGCTTTTATATCTCTTTTTCCAATCAGCCAATTCTACTTTTTTGTACATTTTTTTTCCATTTGCCTAAATCTGCTTTTTAAAGAGTTCTCTTCAGTGGTCTTTTTGTCTCTTTTATCATTTGGCCTATACTGGTTTATGAGATTCTTTTTTCTTCAGTACTTTTTGTGTCTCTTTAACCAAGTTGCTGACTCTTTTTTCATGCTTTTCTCGTATAACTCTCATTTCTTTTCTAATTTTTCATCTCTTTCTCTCTTATTTGATTTTTAAAATCCTTTTTGAGCTCTTCAAGACATCAAGCCTGAGACCAGTTTCCATCTTTCTGAGTTGTTTGTTTTACTTTTGTTTGTTTGTTGTCATTTGCTTGCCTTTCCAGCCTGCTTCTTGACTTTCCAGTTTATTTTATAGTTGGGCTCTGCTCCCGGGAGAAGGGGGCCATGATCCCAAGCTCCAGGTTTTCCATACTTCCATTTTCAGAACTGGCAGGGTTGCATGCCCTCAGGAGTAGTGTGAGCGCAGCTCTCCTGCCTAGTGCTGGGGCTTTTAAGTGAACACAAATACCCTGGAAGTGCGACCAGAGTCCCTGCTCCTGCCAGTGCCTCTCCTTGACCAGTAACCTGGAGTCACTGATAGGCAAATGCAGCAGAGTACTGTTCCCCAGGGCAGCAAAGGCTCTCTTGCAATTTCCTTCTAACAGTTGTGCACTCCCTTCCCATTGGAGTTGGCAGTTCTGAAAGGCCTGCTGGTGATTCAGTGGTTCCCAAGATTTGCTGCTGGCTTGTGGCAATGTGATCGGGGCTGGCTCAGGCAGTGCTGGACGCCCCTTCCATCTCACCCCAGTCAGACATACCTTTCCTGATGAACTTCTAAGTTCTCTTGGGATGGGGAATTGCTTCACTTGTCTTTTACGAGCTCTTCCACTCCAGGATCAGTTCTGAGGCATAATGCCTCACAATATTTGAAGGGCAATTTTGGGAGAGCTCAGTAAAGCCACAGTCTTTAGCATGTTGACTCTATATCCAATAAAGATATGAATTGATTGATTGATATGTGTTTCTTATTTCTAATCACTCTGTACAAGGATGTTGAGTCCTACATAAGCTTAAAGGCTCAGCATTCCACATTGGCAACATGGCTAAGAAAAGACGTTATCCTCTTCTACGGTTATAAAAGTGTTATCCTTAATATATATATATATATATATATATATATATATATATATATATATATTACACACACACACACACACACACACACACACACAGTTCTTGGACTGGTGCCATTTGAAATTGTTCCAAATGACTATAAGACTAGTTCAATGGATCTGGGTGAAAATAGAAAGAAGTTTAAAAAGCACTTTGGCCAGTTGCTTTCTTTAATACATTAAAATCACATCCATGGCCTTACAACCGTTTCTGCAGAAAAGAATTTAATGCTGAAGGTAGATCTTCTTCCAGAAAATGGGTCATTTTCTTCTCCAAGCAAGGCTGCCTGAGTTGATGACTGGAATGCTAATGCTATAATTTACAGTTGTGCTCTCTTTATGACTGTATATTATAATAACTTAATGGGGCATAAATGCATTACAGATGGATAGATGAAGGCTGATGCCTGTGAGAAGTTTAGGAAAGCTGTGAAATCTTTTTGGATGAAGAATCCAGTGTGAGTCGGAAAGAATCCATCTCAATCCACACTGTCCCCAGACAGCTAGAGAAATAAGAGCAGGAAAGACAATCCTATTCAAGTCAAGAAAAGTATATTAAGGTCCTACTATGTGAAGAACCCTGAACTTGATGTAACAGGAATATATAGATCAAGAAGGCACTGTCTCTATATCTGGTATATTACTGTCTTGTAGGGGAGAAAAATATACATAAAAAGTTTAACATAAGTATGGAAGAAAAAATGTTAATAATGCATTATGGGTTATAGACTCATTTCTGGCAGAAAATATTTTATTCAATATATATTCCAACAATTTATACCTTGGAGAGAGAGAAGTCCAAATTGGCATTGTCTGACATGCCTTCTGGCATAATTCTAAGCACAAAGAAGATTCCAGGTAACATTTATAGCTATATTTAACAAGAAAAAGAACATCATGCATAAAGAAATAGTCTAAAGTTCCAAAGTAGTCACCATTCAGTTACTATATGAGAAATTTCCCTTAAGATTTCTTTCCTCTGATAAATATATAAACTTTTGATTTTGAAAAAGGACAGACACTGTCCCCAGATGGGTCATGGTACTAATCACTCCACATGGGTGTAAAACTAATTTCATCTAGAAAAGAGTTAAATTTAAATATTTCCCACATTTCATTTCAAAGTAAGCCCAATTTTGTTCTTTCTCCTTTCTAAATGGCAGGTCTAAAAGGGGTTTTAGACTAGAGAAATATTATTTCTTAATATTTCTAGGGAAACTGAAAAGGTTTTAAGAATATGCTTCTGCATAAGTTAAATCTCACAGGGATTTTTAAGTGATATTAAACTGGAAGAAAAATCATTTTTAAAGCAAGCACCAAAAACACAGAATCATACCCCAGAGCTATCTTAGTCCAACAATCTACAGAATCCCTGGCAAACATTAAAAAAGCAATATAAATGCTAACTATTATTATTATTATTATTCACATGTAATAATATGGTATGTTTTTATTATTGGCATGTAATTGTCATAATGTTGACATGTAACTGGCATGCCATTGGTATGATGTTTATGTAATAAAGGCCTGTATTGTTTAATATTGGTGTAAGCTTTGCCTGATGGTTTGTGACAGTAGGCTGTGGTGATAGTTTTGTAATACTGATGTGATGTTTGGGTGATAATGGCATGATGTTTGTGTGACATCAGAATGATTTTAATATTGATACGATATTGCTGCAATGTTGGCATAATGATAAATATTGGCATGTAATTGACATCTAATTACATGATCTTCATGAACAGAATGTTTAATGATACCGTTATTTTGCATGATATTGGTGTCCCATTGATAAGGCATTTGGACGATATTTGGTGCCTAACTTGCATGACGTGGCATGATTTTTGTGTGCTATTGGTATGGTTTTGTATTGATGTGATAGTGGTGTGTAAATTCTGTGACGTTTTCATGATAATAGCGTTTAATTGACTTGATTTTGGCCTGTAATTACTGTGTTTGTGTGACATTGACCTAATACCTGCACATGTTTGCATTTTAGCATGATGATTTCAGAATCCACTCTTGAATACCACTTCTACCAAGTTATGAAATCTCTAAGCATAAGATTTATGTTGCACAGAAATGAAAGAGCCAAAGGGAAGTGAGTCATTCATTCTTTTTTCATTCAAAAAATATTTATTAAAAATTATAAAAAACACCATGCTGGCTTCCTATTGCATCATTTAGATGCTATAGGGGATCAAAGTCAATTCAGCCCATACTACTCATGGAGTTTCCATTTTTCAGGCTTTTATAAAACTGATACTTCATACATGTATGCCTGGAGGGATGGAGGATTTCTTACCATCAATGGAAATTACAGAACTTCAGGATGATTTTCACGAGTTAATGTGACCTAAAAACTCATCACATTGTTGCTAATTTGTGATGAGCATTATAACAATTAGTTCATCTAGTCCTAGGATAAAAGACATATATAGTCTTTCTCTAGTAACATACTTGAAGTAGTTCTATTTAATTTCTGTAATTATAATTTCATCCTTAAAAAGATGTAGGAACTAACAAGAAGGAATTCTTCTCTGGAAATGGTTTCTATCAATAGGGAAAAAGAATAGGCTGATACTATAAGAGATTTTTAAGGGAAGAATATTCCTTCTTATTATTTATGATAGGGAAAAAAGGCAGGCATAGGGTGACATGAGTGTCATTTGGAGGAAACAAGTCAAAGGCAGCCAGTCTATGAGAAAGGAAAACTCTCAATGTTTCCAAAGGTACAATAAGAAACAGTTCCCCAAAACAGTAGGGAAAAAATAAGAATTATCTGAAGAGACAAAAAGCTTTGCAGAAAAAGTTCACCAACCAATTTACATTTTTTAAATTCATGTACAGAAGATGGGAATGTGGGCAGATGAACACAGAAGATGGATTTAAAAGCATTCCAGATAACTGCAAGAATAATGTAAACATTATTCAAGACTAGAGTGAACTAATTTGGTAAAGAAAGCAAAGAAAAACCACCAAAAATTTTTGTATTTTACCTTACTGATGTTAAAGGAGAACAACAGGGCAAACAAAATGAAGGAATACAGCAAATGTCACTAAAACAAATTCTAGCAGAACGTTTCATATCTTTAATACTATTCTTGTATCACTGATAAAAATAGTATACATAATAATATTCCATAGATTCAGAACCATGTGAATATTCAAGCTCAAAGACTCCATGTATTTAATGTCCATTTGGAAGGAATTCTTCAGTGAAGTGTTCCAGGGTTCTATACTTGACCTTGTACCTTTTTAACATTTTTATCAACAATTTTAATAATGACAAAAATGAAATGATTTTTAAATTTTTAGATGTCCAACTATTGAAAAGAGAGCTAACACATTGGAAGAGAATGATGAATTAAAAAACATCTCAACATACTAGAATGTTGGTCTAAATTTAATAAACTAATGTTTAGGAGAAATAAATCTGAAGTGTTTCAAGAATGTGAAAAATGACTTAAAATTCATAAGCTGACAAAGACATTTAAGATAGAGTTTTGTCTATAAAATTCCCAAGCATTTTAGCGGAGTATAAACTCCATTTCAGTCAACAACAAAATATGATATCCAAGAAAGTTAGTGTGGTTTTGAACTGCATCAAGAAAGTTATAGTTTACAGAAATAAGGATATTGTCTTTTGTCCAGTTCTGAGCACACATGCATGGCTATTATCTGGTCTCCATGCCAAGGGCTTTGAAAAGCTGGAAAATGGTTAGACAAGTGCAACTAGCAAGTAAAATTCCTCAAGATTATGCTATCTTAACATTATAGGATGCCAGGAAAGAGAAGATTCAGAAGACCACTGATGGTTGCCTTCAAGTACTTCATTAACAGTAATTGTGGGAGACAGAATTGAACTGTCTGTTTTGATCCCAAAGAGTACAACAGCGAACTATGAGTGTAAGTTGTAAAAAGCCAAATAGAGCCTGGATACTAGAGAACCTCCTAAATCATTAAAGCTATCAAAAATTGTGGACTAGCTTTTTCAGAAGACAGGTTCCCATTGCTGGAACTCTTCAAGTAAAGGCTAGATAACCACTGGTCAAATATGTATATAGTGGAGATTTTTGATATGCCAGATGTCTCCTGAGGACCCTTCCTATTTAGAGATTTGGTGATTCCATGTCTTTATGACATGCAAGAGCATATATTGCATATAATCTTTAAGATGTAAGTATTATTTCCAAACCAAAATTAAGAGGTTTTCTTAATTCAATATAACAAATACTTACATATAAATCACATGTATATATATATACATACATACATAGATATGTACATACACATATCTATGTATGTATATATGTGTGTATGTATGTATGCATGTATCGCAAAAGAGCAATGAAAACCTCATTTGTGATCAAGATCAGAAAAAAAATCACTTGAGAATCTGGGTATCCATGAAGGCTTTATGGAAGATATAAACTGTACCTTGAAGGATAAGTAGCATTTAAATAGTTGGGGATATATGGAAATTCTGTATCAAGCAAAGATAACAAAGAACCAGTGACAGAAAAAGGTTATGAAAAGTGACCTTTTCTCTTCCTCTTTCCTTCCTGCCTCTTTTCCTTCTATTTTTTTTCTCCTTGAATTATAAACATAAATATGCGCTTCAGTCTTAGTGACCTTAGAATTTAATGGAATTTACATAACTAATTTACAAATATCTCTAATGAAATTAACATAAGGGAAAAAAGTTTTGTTTTTTTTAAAGTACAAAATGCTTTTGAAAAGGGAGACTTTATGGAGGAATTATCATTTGAAATAAACTTAAAAGCATGGCTGTGCACTAGGTTGAGGCAGAGATATCTAGTTTTCTTGACTCTTCTAGCATCATACATGGAACATATTGTTATGAGTTAATGACTAGAATTTTATTTCCTACTATGGAAATTTTAAGGAACTTTCCTAAATGTTAGAAATACTATTTTCTCACATTTAGGAAAGTTCCTTAAAATTTTCCCAAAAGATGTGGTTTTAGGCTGACTTAAAATAATATTAGTAAAAATATTATGTATATATTTTAGGAAGAAAGTTTCTAATAAATGTCAAAATACATAAAATTCATGATTTCTAAAATAAGAAATAATGAAAACATTTTAAAATATATGTAACAAGAGAAACAAAATCATTTGGAGATAAAATGTGTGTATATATGTGTATGCATGCATGTATATTGGTGTATATGTATAAATATGTATTATGTATATGTGTATCCCTAACAGCATGTCTACCATTGGAGTGGTATAATAGGTATTTTCAGTGGACCTGGGAAGATACCCCAATATCTATTTGATCACAAAAGGCAAATATTTGATCTATCTGTGCAATAAACCACAGAAAACTAAATATATATGGATGATAACTGCCCAGGTACTTGTCTCAGAACTGTTTCTCTCTGAAATCCATCAAGTTGAAAACTATCAGAAAATAATAAAAATTTGCTATGATATCATTCTATGTGGTTGCAAAGTACTCTCATACAACTGATTTGAATCTCACAATAGACTTCTAAATCAAATCCCCTTTTAAAGATAAAGAACCTGAGATTCAGATATATCAAGTAATTTGGTCTAGAAATATATTTATTTATCAGTCAACCAGCAATTATTTATTGTTCAATTGTTCAGTCATATGTTGGAGGGGATATGGGAAAACTGGGAAACCGATACATTGTTGGTGGAACTGTGAACGGATCCAACCATTCTGGAGAGCAATTTGGAACTATGCTCAAAAAGTTATCACACTGTGTATACCTTTTGACCCAGCAGTGTTTCTACTGGGCCTATATCCCAAAGAGATCTTAGAGGAAGGAAAGATCCCCACATGTGCAAGGATGTTTGTGGCAGCCCTTTTTGTAGTGGCTAGAAACTGGAAACTGAATGGATGCCCATCAATTGGAGAATGGCTGAATAAACTCTGGTATATGAATGTTATGGAATATTATTGGTCTGTAAGAAACGACCAGCAGGATGATTTCAGAGAGGCCTGGAGAGACTTGCATAAACTGATGCTGAGTGAAACGAGCAGAACCAGGAGATCATCATGCACGGCAACAACAATACTATATGATGATCAATTCTGATGAACATGGCTCTCTTCAACAATGAGATGTTACAAACCAGTTCCAGTTGTTCAGTGAGAAGAAAGTCATATACATCCAGAGAGAGGACTGTGGGATCTGAGTGTGGACCACAACATAGCATTTTAATGCTTTCTGTGAATGTTTGCTTGCATTTTGTTTTCCTTCTTAGATTGCTTGTTTTTCTTTTCTCTTTCTAGATCCAATTTTTCTTGTGCAGCAAGATAACTGGATAGATATATACACATATATTGTATTTATCATATATTTTAACTTATTTAACATGTATTAGACTACTTGCCATCTAGGGGGAAAATTTGAAACAAAAAAATTTTGCAAATGTCAATGTAGAAAAATTACTCATATGTTCTCTAAATAAAAAGCTTTAATACACAAACAACAAAAAAAGAAAATGTTCTGTCATGTCTGACTCTTTGTAACCCCATTTGGTGTTTTCTTGGCAAAGCTACTGGAGTGGTTTGCCATTTCCTTTTCCAACTCATTTTACAGAAGAGCAAACTAAGGAAAGAGGGGTTAAATGATTTTTTGAGAATCACCCAGATAACAAGTGTCTAAAGCCAGATTTGTACTCAGGAAGATGAGTCTTCCTGATTCCAAACCGGATGCTCTATCCACTAAACCCCCTCACTAACTCTAGCAACCAATAAGTAGAAAAGGTAGGGCTTAATACTTGGTCTTTTAAGTGTAAAACCAGTGCTCTTTTTACCACTACTCATATGTTTTATCACATTTGATTTAAAATTCAAAAACCATTAATATTGAAGGAAGATCTCAACATTCTTTATAGAATCACTTTGGTCATGAAAATAGATTGAATAAGATCATAAAAATATGAACAAATGATAGTGGGCAGATGTTATAGAGCCTCTAAACTGGAGGAAGCCAGAATGAAAAATCTCTGGTTCAACGTTTTAAGAACTCAGATCCATAGGATGCACACTCCTGGGGATCATTAGATACTGCTGCATCTGCTGAGTAACAAAAACATTGATCACTAAAGAACTGCCTAGAGCAGAATACAGCTTTCAGAGATGGTTAGGGAAATATGTAGGGATGTAGATAGTAATTATAATAGCTCATATTTATAAAGCACTTTACAGTTTACAATGCACTTATAGACATACAAGTCTAGAAGTCTGATACTATGGGCATTATTATTTTCATTTTATAGAACATGTCCAAAGAAGCTGATAAAGATACCTTTCATTATCAACTTGCAATAAAAATAGAGGAACTCATAATAATAAATGACTTTTATACTAGGATTTTAAATTTTGTAAAGCACTGTACAGATATTTCTCTAGAGCTGGGCTTGAAGCCAAAAAGACAGCATCTTTATAAGTTCAAATCTGGCCTTAGACACTTATTAGTTGAGTGATACTGGGCACATCACTTCACCCTGTTCTTCTCAGGTTCCTCATCTATAAAATGAGCTAGAGAAGGAAATGGCAAACCCACTCCAGTATCTTTGCCAAGAAAATCCCAAATGAGGTTACAAAGGGTGAGACACAAATGACATTACTGAGAAATTCAAGGCTCGGGAAAGATTCAGACATTTGCACAATTTCCTGTACCTATAAAGTGTCAAGACACAGGATCTCCAGTTCTTCAGATTTTATTGAAATTCCCAAGTCACTAACCTGGCCAATTCCATCTCTGGATATTTAGTTATCTCTGGGGGGCCTTCTCTTTTTTCCTTTATATGTCTCTTGCTACTCCCATCTGTATACATTTTCTCCTATTAATACAGTCTTTTTGAGTAATGCGGTTAGTGGGAGAGCAGAGGAGCAAAGAGAAGGAAGTACTGTCTTCTCTAATCAAGTGAGTTTCTTCTTAGGGGCCTAGAACTGTGAGCTCTTATATTTGGAATCCTTCTCTACTTGACTGCCTAGATCTGAAGTATCTTATTTTTTGTTTGTTATATTTTGTTTTTTAAATAAATATAGCCTATTAATGATTGACTTACTTCAACAAATCATGCAATTGCCCTCATTTGGCATCACATGCTTTCAACTAGTGCCCAAATGCCCTTTCAAATTGTCCAGGGTCTTATTCATGCTTGGTTTCTTTGTGTCTATTTCAATTGATATGACTGTGCCTTCTATGATTCATTGGAATGAAGTGAAACCTGATCCTCCCTCTTTCATATAAAAATAATCATTTATTGAGTCCCATCTTCTCTGTTTATGGTAAAAACAAAAATAGACTTCCATATATACACATAGATCTAATAGATTATATGCTGGGATTCAAGCACATGGCAGTCAAAAATGCTTATATTCCTTTCTTCCCAATCTATTCATTATTTCAATTTCTGCAATAATTGCTAGTGGTGAGAATCAGATGCAAAATAAATTGAATTCTTGTTATTCCTATTGATTCCCAATTTTGAAAGATGAAATTACTATTTAGTCATATGAAGACATTATTAATTCCTATGCTTTTGGCAGAGAGAGACAGAGAAGGAGGGAGAAGGGAGGGAGAGAAAAGGAGAGAAGGAAGGAAGGAGGGGAGAAGGCAGGGATGGAGGAAAGAAAAGAGTCTGAGAGGCAGAGAGGGAGGGAAGGAGGGAGGAAAGGAGGGAAGAAGGCATGGAGGGAGAAAAGAAAAGAGGAAGGGAGGGAGGGAAGGAGAGAGGAAAAGAAGGGGAAGGGAGAAAAAGAAAAGAAAGTGAGCACTCCAACGTGCTTTCATTTCTTGTCACCCAATATCATATCTCTATGGCTGGATTGTGACCCATTTCTTATACTCTTCATATAATTTCTCTTTTTGTTCAGACAGCCTATAGTATGTTATGGTATCCAAATCTGTTACATTTTTTGGCTCCATTGAAATTCCCAGATGTTCTCCATCTTGTTTCCCCTATCTGATTCCTGAATTTCTTAACATATCTATATAATACGAATTGAAACTCTATTCCCCAATTTTTTAAATTCTACTTCTTTAAAAAAATAGTCACATCTATAGGGCAACTGGGTGATGCAGTGGATAAAGCATCAGCCCTAAAGTCAGGAGGACCTGAATTCAAATCTAGTCTCAGACACTTAACACTTCCAGGCTGGAGAGCTATACTCTGAACATGAATGAATGTTCATGATCATGAATGAATCAAGTCTTACCAAGATTTCCACGATATTTTCTTTGTTTCCTATACTTTATGCATTTGCATGTAGACATTAGAAGTCATTTTTTTAAAATATTTTCTTCTTTCTTCTGTCTCACTTTCAATGATCTTCATATCATGTCAACTGCCATTATTTTCCTATAATTTATCTACCTATGTTATCCACTTTGAAGTCTTAAGTATCTGGGCTATACAAAAATGAAATGAGGTACTTTGGGGTTATTGGGTTTCTCCTAATTGGAGTGGTTGCTGGATTTTTCCTAATTGGTTCCTAATTTAAACAAAGGCCAAATGATTAATCAAGTTACTTTCCAATTTGGAATTGTCTAGGTTTATCCTAACTCTGAAAATATGTGATTCAATAACCCTAGATTCTTTAAGGCCATGTCACTTGAGTATAAGCAATGGTCAATATGACAAAAGTGGAAAGGTTTCACATAAGAGCTTTGTGAAAGCCTGTATACCTGAATTCCAAAGATTAGCCTTTGTAAATGTGGAAAAAGTCATCAGACACATGTGGCTACTCAGTGCTAAATTAATTTGGCTGAAGCAATTCAATAAAATGATTGACTAAGGCATAGAAATATTTCATTGTGTCAATAGAATGAATATTCACATAAATGAGTATCCTGGTTCTTGCAATATCAGAGTATTATGTGCAATATACTAGCCAAGGTGGGTTGTGATATTAGCACACCCAAATTGGCTGAAATCAGGTTAATTCCTTAGAAACAGCTTTGAATTCATACATAACCACAATATAACTATTGGAATCCATTTGCAAAAGAAATTTTGCTTTGTTCAGTCAACCAATGGATATTCATCTTGAAAGAATGATATATGTGGGTAATTACAGTTCAAGTGCTCTTCATTGTATACAACCACATTTTCAATTTCTTCTCTGCTTTACACATATCCATAACCAACTTAAAAATGTTTTCCCCCTCATAAAATAATTCTACACCAAAGGAAAACTTTTGGATTCAATGAGCTCATCTTTTCACTGAGTTCTTTAGGATGAATCTTGGATCTAGAAACCAGTTCTCTTATAATTTTCCATCAAAGACCAGAAATCAAAAACTGGAATCTCTCAGTCTTTATAGCATAAAATTGGAGATCTTGAAAAGTAGCTGTGATACAGCCTAAAATTCAATATTAATGCTTTTTTCAGTTTTTACTGACATAATTTAGATGTTCATTCAGAGATTGGATGACCCTGAACATTACACCTGAATTCTTTCTACTTCTCTGAAGAACCCTCAACCCTCAATTGCCCAAAGTCCTCATCCTTTCCTAGAAGCTAAATTGTTCTTTAAAAAGGGTATATAATAAATACTTTTATCTGAGTTATTAGTGACATAAAATTTAATGTTACTCCACCTTAGGGATATTTCACAGAATCATAAATTTATCATTTGAAAGAATATATAGAATTAATTTTCACCAACCTGCTCATTTCAGAGATATGGAAAATAAAGGTAAGAGGAAGAAAGTGAGCTCTGACTTACAACTACATATACACAGTTAATATTATTTCCTAAATATCCTAATTCCAACTTAAGGGCTATTATTTATAGTACCACAAACTACCTCATATATGAAAAAAGCAAAGTGTCTGGTAATAGGACATAACATGTAAACAGAAACATTAATAAAAGAAAGTGCTGGTACTACAAAATGAAAGCAAATTTCCAGAAATAGCCAAATGCCAAGAAGATTATGATCAAAGAAATAAAAGAATAGAAAAGGTAGAGGCCCAATTATCTGACTAGAAAAAATGGATTACAGATAAGTGTACCATGGGAACCACAAAATGCAAAAACAAGCAAACAAAAAGAATTAAGGAAAGACAGAAAGAGAGAAAGGAAGAAAGAATAAAGAAAAAGAAAGAAAGAGAAAGAAAGAAAGAAAAGAAAGGGAAGGAAGGAAGGATGAAACAAAGGAACAAAGAGAAAGGAAGGAAGTGAGGGAGGAAGGGAGAAGAAGAAAATAAAGGGAAGGAAGGAAGGAAAGAAGGAAGGAAAGAAGGAAAGAAGGAAGGAAGGAAGGAAGGAAGGAAGGAAGGAAGGAAGGAAGGAAAGGAAAGGAAGAAAGAAGGAAGAGAAGTTTCAAATCCCTTTCTTCTACTTCCTAGACTGGTGTTTTTCATGATGTCAATATGCTTTCCTTTAAAACTAAATTATCAGAAAAAAAATTTAAAAAAATAATAAATTATCAGGTAAAAATACTTCTAGCTTCATGCTGAAAGAAATCCCTTTAGATCTTCACAAAATTGATTAAGGAAAAGAAAATCTAGTCTGTTTCCCAGAGGAAAATAATATACACAGTCATGCTGATGGAGAAATTGGGGGGAAAATCTTTTAGTTAAGCTGTATGGAAAGGATTCATTTGGGTTTCAGTCAACTTTGGCCTAAGCTTCTCTTAGTTATGGAGAATATTGGAGATATAGCTTTGAATATTATCTAAAATCCCCTATTTTAGGCAGTTAGAACATATTAAATTTAGGCAGAAAAGATGAATATTGGATGATGGAATGTAGCTCTCTTGCCCTCAACTATTGCTAGTAAGCCTCAAAGCCACAATTGTCTATCCCCTGACAGTTTGGAGCACCAGCATCCCTAGAATTATAATGGTAAGAAATTTAAAAATCACAAAGCAATGACTTCCTAAGGAAAGCCTAGTGAAAAGTTGAACAGGCTGTATCAGGAGGTGATAGGATCTATTATTCCCCAGTAGAGGTCTTTAAATAAACAGGAGAATGATTCCTTGGATATAATGTAGAGACAATTCTTATTCATTTCAAGATTTAAGTGGCTTCTTAAGTCCTTTTTAATTCTGAGATTCTGGGAAGGACATTTAAACAAAGAAGCCACAAGCCATAAACAAACAAACAAACAAACAAAAACATAAACTAGTGGCTATGGGGGATGATAAGACATGATGTGCATATTATAGAAATAGAATATGATGAGATTCTGAGAAAATTCAGAGACATGAGAAGGATTCTCAGAATCACAGGATATCAAATATAAAAGAAATATCAGAAGCCCTTCACTACAGCCCACGCAAAAAATGGAATCCTGCTAAAGCATCTGTATTCTGTACTCAGTAGGTACTTAATAAATGATTGTTGTCATTCTTTTCTATTCCTATATGCCTCTAACCAGCTCTAATATTCAGTGTTCTCACATTAAATATTCATTTGTCCCTTCAAGATATAATATCTGATATTGTAGATTCTTCCCCCCCCCCCATTAAATACAATAACTAAGATATGGTAGTTGGATTTCAAGAGTAGGCTATGAATATAAGAAATAGATGATACCATCTTTCTTCTTTTCACAATGTCAGAGGGTATACATTGGGTAAGAAGTACTTAAACCAGAAGCTGTTGATTAAAAACTGATTCTGCCATGGAAACCACACACTGAAGAACAGTGTTTTCATTTGTATTATCCAATGATGCCATCAGAATGATGCATTTACAGAGAGCCCAAGCCTCACTTCAAAAGACATATTATTATGGCAGTCAAATTTGCTTGGCAAGAAAAGACCATCACCAAAATAATTTTCACTCACATTTATTTATTTTTTTAAATGGGGGCAAAAGAAATGACAAATCTATATAATTGCCTGAAGTAATGGCCTTTCATATTTATTTAACTATGAAAGGGGAAAATACTGAACAGAAAGAAAAATGAAATTCAGTCGCTAGGATGTCAGTAGAAGTGTCTGATTAAAAATCGGTTGACTTCTTCTGACGAAATTGGTCCCTGGTTTGTTCATTGGGAATAATTAGAACCCAAAGTGGTGCTCTTTACCTTAGCAAAATAAAAAAGCTACAGAATGAGAAACAAAGCACATAATTTGATCAGTTTGTAGAGTTAGGGATTTGTATCCCTACCTCAATTAATGTAAACATAAAAGGCCCAGACTTCTCTGACTGACTCAATCAAACACAGTATTAAACTAGGTATGAACAAGTTCTTAATCAATTTGAGAAAAGTGAAGTGTTAGCAGTTCTAATTAGTTAGCAGTTAGCAGGCTAATGGTTGTAGTATCTGTATTAGGAGCCCTGACTCACTGATGACAGTTAAGATATACTGAGGAAATGTTTATTTGAAAATCTACAAAATCTAGGAGCACAATAGAATGAGAGCTCTTTGAAAATATAAGAGAGAATAGTTCTTTCCTAACTAATACCTGTAAGTAATTTGTACTTTAACCACATGAACACTTGGAATTTGAGTACACTCCTTTTGCAAATTAAAAATGAATTTAGACTGCCAAAACTGTGTTTTATTTGGAACCTATTACCTAACTTAAGTGTATGGGCCCATTTAAATTAACCTCTTCACTGACAAATTTCCAAATTCATTTATTCTATCCATTTTGAGCATACTCATTGGATTTCATAAAGCAAGATGGGCTAATATGGTCTTTTAGTCATTGTACTTGATCTAGCTTTACTTTCTACCTTTACAAAATGTGGAAAATATATACAGGATTTTCTATTGTCTACTCTCTTTTGAATGTTAGCTTATTACAAATGGAGATTTCATCGTTCTTTATAATTATATCCCCAGCACTTAGAACTGTGCATCAAACATAGTAGATACTAAAGTATTGACTATTGGTTGAGTGATTTGGAAAATACCTTCCCAAAAGGCTAAAATACTCCGAACAATCCAAGCCCCTTACACCTGTTCTTTTAAGCAATGACAACTTATTTTTCTTCCCTGCTCCTAACTACAAGCAAAGACCCTGCTGGGGCCCACTCCATTACTATGTAATTTTGTGTAATTGTTCAAGCCACATTTCTTTATTTCTTTGCTTATAAGATCAGTTTAGAACTTTAGTTAAGTTCTAATTTTGCCTCAGAGAAACCTGTTATCCTTGAAGAATGCAGGTGGACACCAGTCTGATCTAATCTTGCAGTTGAACTCAAACACTGAACATTTCTTACTCACAGGAGTTAAGTTCCCCCTCTGAGCTCACTAAAACAAAACTTGTTATTCCTCAAATCTTCAGTTCCTGTAAAATTTAATGACATCTGTTTGCTGTCTTTGAAGAAATACAATCTGATCTGGTAAATTTCTACAAGATCTACTTTCCATCATTGCCTATTCTTTCACAATTAAGTAGGGCTTTTATCAACTATCCCAGGAACCAAGGAGTCTGTAATCTCTGATTCTCTATCAAAATAGCCTTAGGAAATAGATGTATTCCATAATGACTGTAAGGGATGGTACTAGCCCCACATCAGTGCCTATTATCCTCATCTCCAATGATGCTGAAAATCCTATAACCAATTGCATTGTTTTCCTTGTCTACCCAATTCTATTCTTTGTTTTCCTGTATTTCTTAAAACTATAGGAAAGATAGTAATCCTGCTTCAAGGCTTTGGTCATTGAGATAGTACATTGACCCAATTTATTGGTTATTACAAATATAACTATTAAATTGATCATGCTTAGACTACTTTCTTTCAGTTCACCTAATTTATAAATGTAACATATCTTTGTTATGAGCATTCTTTTTCATCTTTGACTAAGTAACTCTCTTTTTTTGTCATATATAAATCTACCCCATTTCATTCCAGTCTCGACCCTGTACCAGACTGGTCTGAGATATAAGCTTGGTGCATTATACCCATGGAGGCAGCAAGAAGTGAGAAGGCAATATGGAAATATAGAGAACTTTTAGTTTCCATCTGTTTCTTGTTTCTGATGAACAATGAAAGCTCTTTCTTTCTCTCTTTTTTGTAGTAGGCAAAAAGTATCATTATTCTATTAGGTCTTGCTTACATACATCTTGACAGTAATCCACTGAACCTTTATCCTCCTCTTTGAAGCTCAAAGGTTTCAGTACCTCATATTAAGTAAATTAGGCCAATTGGGCCTTAGAAAATATAGTGATTTGTAATTTAATTCAATTCTATGAGGATGGATACTTGTAGATCTCTTTCCTCAGGGTTATTCTTAAGATTTATATTCTCAATTTATAGAAATTATTTTTGTTGAATTTTTATGCATGTATTTCTAACAGTGCAAATAAAAGAACTGTGTGCCAGATCTAAATATAGTGTAGACACATGACCTCTTTCTGTTTCAGTCTCACCTTTAATAATAACAAAAATAACATTTATATACCACTTACTGTTTCCCAGGCACTATGCTCAGCATTTTACAATTATTATTTCATTTGATTCTTAGCATAATTCTGGTAGGTAAGTGCTATTATTATTCCATTTTATAAATGAAGAAACTGAAGTAAACAGAGGTTAGCTGACTTGCCTATCTTGTAAATGACTGAATATGAACTTGAATTTAGTTCTTCCTGACTGCAGGGAATAAGCATTCATTAAATGCCTACAATTTTCAAAGCAATATGCTAAGCACTTTACAAACATCATCCCATCTGATCCTCATAACAATTCTAAGAGGTAGGTGATAGAATTATCATAACTTTATAGATGAAGAAACTGGCTGATAGAGGTTAAGTTGACATGTCTAATTTTGCACAGCTAATAAGTCAAACAATCACTAAACATTTATCAAGTGTCCATATGCCAAATACCGTACCAAAAGCTAGAGATATAAAATAAAGCAAAAAATAGTTTCTGCCCTCAAGGAGCTTACAAATATATACATATATATATACATGCTTGTCTATATACATATATATTTATATATACACATATATGTATATATGGATACATTTTATATGTGTATATGTATGTGTATAGATATCTATATCTATATATACATTTTTTATATATATAAAATTGTACATAATTTTATGGAATCAGTGGACAAAGGTTAACAGAGTAGATTAATGACAGATTAGTCAAGAATTAAGCAGAAGTTTAATTTCAAAGTGAGGGAAAAGGCTTGCAAGTGAAGACAGATGTACTGGAGCCCGGTCCTTGGTTGGGGGACCAGTTTTAGTGTGGGCAAATCTCAATACTTATACCAATGACTGTGCAGTGAGCAATAGCCCTAAGAATGAAGGGTAACAGCAACAATGTAACAAGTTTGTGGCAGGGTTTATGACTGGAACATGGCTTGCCCTGTGCTTGTCCCAACTCCAAGAGCACCTGGTGCTGGTCAAATAGTATAGTAATTGTGTGATTTTGCAGAATGATGAGATCATCCAGAGGGGGAGTGCAAAGGATTATTATTATGCTAAGCTCAGGGTACAACCTGAATAGAGATTGAGAGTAGTAGGGAGACAAATTAAGAGACTATAATAATAGAATTGAACAGTGATTAAAGATATGAACTAGTAGAGGCTATGTAAGTAAAGAGAAAGGAACATATGCAAAGGATAATGTTGAGCTAAAATTGGCAAGCTAATAGTATGGAGAAAGCATGAAGAAGGAAGAAACTTGGATAACTGTGAAGTTCCACAACAGTAATAGTAATGCAAATATAATGAATTCCATTTTGAGCTTGTAGTATAACTAATTGGACAATCCAAAAGTAATGGTAATTAACAAAACAGGAATTCTGAAAAGAGATAAAGGCAAGATAAATGCATGTGGGAATAGTTTACATAAAGATGTTAATTGAAAACTTGGATACTGATGAGAATTGAGGATGGTGGTGATAGTGATAGAAGAATTTAAAAAGAGAGGAGAGAAGGACCTAGGGCAGACCCTTGAAGTGAAGTTTAATCTTAAATAGAAAATAGAAAAAGAATGGTCAGAAGGGTAGAAGGAAAATGAAATATCACAGTTTTCTAGAGAGGTTAGTGGTTAACAGTATCAAAGCTGAAGAGAGGTCAAATCGAATGGGAACAGAGAAATGCACTGGATTTACCAAATGTGAAGAACTAATTTGAAAAAAGAAAGCCACTTCTTTTTTTTATATTGCATTCCAAACTGAAAATGACTTCCATAATTTACGCATTGTACTTATTCGTTATTTTTTTCTGTTGTGTTGTTGTTCTGGTTGTTACTACTAATTTCTTCCCTTGTATATTTTTAAAGGGTTGACATGACAAGAATTGATGGGTACTAAAAACAAAAACAAAACAAAACAACAAAATAAAAAACAACAGAAAATTGGAAAGATAGAAAATTAGAAAGTAAAAACAAGTTAAGCAACTGATATATCAGTTCTCCCAGATTTCCATTTATTAGAGTTGACAAAAGTGTGCTCCATCTACCTGTATTATTTATAAACCCTGAGTGCTGAACTTATATTATACTTCACTTGTATCCATATAATCAGAAAAAGAGATTTTTCTTTTTATTAAAGTGTTGGATGAAAGAACAACAAAATGTCTTTTTTTTTTTTAAGAATCACTTTTTCTCTTCTTTTTGGCATCAAGGTTTGTTGTCATTTCCTCATTGTGTTATGGAAATGGTCCTAACTTCTCAAAGGCTGACATTAAAAATTCTCAAAATTCTTTCCAATAATGAAAAAAAAATTTGTGTGTTTTTTTTTTTTTTTTTTTTTTGGCTATTGCCTTATGTAGCCCATATCCACATTCAAAGTAGTATTTAATGTGTGAATTTCTATCTATAGAAATATGGCCAAATGTTGGGCCACATTCAAGCATAAGATTAACCTTTATTACATACTGTGAGAAATGAATGACACTTGTGTTTCACAATTATGAAAATTAAATTGGAGAAAGGAAACAAATTAGAAAGCTGAAACCCACAAGGACAAGGAATAATCAAGGATGGAGTTTATCTTCCCTCAAAAGAAAGTAAGCTCCTTGGGTGCAGAGACTGACTTTTGTACTCAGGAGTGGGAGGGGTCCTTTTTGAAAAGAATGTTTTGTTCTTTGTCCTTACCCCTCCTCAGTTACCTTCTCCTTCTAGAATGGAAGATCCTTTGGGGCAGGGGCTGGCTAGTTCACACAGGAGTGGAGATTCCTGTTGTGAAACTTCTGCAGCATCCAAATATTAGGGAATCAGGGGAGGGACTTGTGCTGCAGGATAGGAAATAAAATGCTGCCTTTGAAGTTTCAAAAGTGTGTCTAGAAACCGAGGAATCTGTTCTTACAAGAATTGTAAAATAAATCATTCCTGCATTCATTAGTGAGTTAGAGTTCTTATTGTTCCTTATGCATACTGAAAACTCCAAATTTGAGGGAATTTTTTTTCTCTATAGAAAGAACAATTTTATTGAATGTGCTTTTTTGTAATCTTTTTGTTGGCATATTGTTTCAATACTTTCCTTTATAGAAAACCACTTGTGATCTCATAGTTTATATGCTAAATTCATTTCACCCTCTCCTAACTTTTTAAAGAAGCTTCCCTTATCTTTTTTCCCTTACAGCTGCTCAGTATTATAAGATAATGGTATCTTCTTTCATTGCCAGGATATTAATTAACCCCTGTATTATAATTTCTACCTCCCGAAATTATTTAATAACTGTCATTCAGAGGACAATACACCCTACCCTCAGTCACTTGTGCTTGAGGCCATGGATACTGCTTAATGTGTCAGATCAGGAATTTAGGAAGATTGCCTATCAGTAAGATTATTGTATCCTGGTCAAAAAGTATTTCCCAACTTTTAAAATCAGACTGTGAAATGATATATTACTGGTAGGTGATGTAAGAAAGAAAGTCTTTTTTTCAATATGTAATCAAGGACATCTCAGCTTCAAATTGTGTTTTTCTGAAGGGCATCTCTTATAAAGACAAACACTGAAAAATATTCATAGTAGCTTTCCCTTCACTGACCAGGAATCTGATGAGACATGGAGAGTCATCACAGCCTTGGGCAAAATGTCAGAGGCAATATTGTTCCTGCACCCATGTCCATCACTATGGGACCCCACGGGCTATGTTATTCCTTTCAATGAACCTTACTTTAACATGAAAGTTGTGGATTAGGCTCAGGATTCACTTTTGGGTAGTTTAATTGTAACATAACCATGGTAGATTATGTCCAGACCTATACATATTACAAATGGAAGGCCATCTTCAGTCAACCTAATCTATATCTGGGATCCAGATGACTCTGGGGGTATAAGTAAGGCTGGTGATTTTTTTTTTTTTTTGCATGGCCCTCTCATTAAAATCCAATTCACTTTAATGTCATGCTATCACTTCTCTGATCACTTCATGATTTTCTTTCAGAACAAAGGACAAACAACAGCAACAATACAAAGGAGTAAGAAATTCCAAGGAAGATTTCAAGGGGTTTCAAAGGTTTTAGGCTTCAGTTTGTGTAAAAGTCTAATGGTGATGAACATAGTCTGTTGAGTAGAGATGTCTTGGGAGATGTCAATGAACAGTAGTATCACTCAGCATCAGTTCATATAAATCTTTCCAGGACTTTCTAAAATCACCTAATTCATCATTTTTAGAATAATAATATTCCATTATGATATACCACAACTTGTTCAGTCATTCCTCAATTGATGGATATCTACTCATTTTCCAGTTCTTTGCTGTCACAAAAAGACCTGCTACAAACATTTTTGCACATGTGGATCCTTTTCCTCCCATTATGATCTCCTTGGGATACAGACTGAGTAATGGCACTGCAGGATCAAAGAATATGGACAGTTTTATAGTCCTTTGGTCATAGTTCCAGATTGCTCTCCAGAATTTTTGGATCACTTCATAACTCTACCAACAACGCATTAGTTTTCTGGTTTTCCCACATTCCCTCTAACATTTATCATTATTTTTTCCTGTCATCTTAGCCAATCTGAGAGGTATAAGATGATAGTCCCAGAAGTGTTTTAATTTTATTTTCTCTAATCAATGGTGATTTGAGCATTTTTTCATATGACTATAGATGGCTTTAATTTTGCCATCTGAAAATAGCCTATTCATATTCTTTGACCATTTATTAATTGGGAAATGACTTATATTCTAATAGATTTGACAAAGTTCTTTATTTTTATAAATGAGACCTTTATATATGTTAGAAAAAAATATTTTTTCTCCAGCTTTGTACTTTCCTTTTGATCTTGTTTCTGTTTTTATTTGTGCAAAACCTTTTTAATTCAATGTAATTTAAGTTGCCTACTTTGCCTTTCATAATGTTCTCTAGTTCTTTGGTCATAAATTCCTCCTTCTCCAAAGATCTGATTAGTAAATCATCCTTTACTCTCCTAATATTTTTAGGGTATCGTCCTTTATGCCCAAATCATGTACACATTTTGTCTTTATTTTGATATGGGGTATGAGATGTAGGTCTATGCAGAATTTCTGACATTATTTTCCATTTTTCTCAGCAAATTTTTGTCAAATAGAAAGTTTTTATTCCAGGAGCTGGAGTTTGATGGTCAAATTTCTTTCTTTCTTTCTTTCTTTCTTTCTTTCTTTCTTTCTTTCTTTTTTGAGACATGGTGGATGTTCTACTCAATTCTGCTATTATTCAAGCATTAACAATGGGGAAAATGGAAGACAAGAAAAAAACATTTGCATTCAGCTAAACTAGAACCAGAACAAGGACTAATATTCTTGTCCTATATTTGACCACCATATTCTTACAAGCTAAGTAAACTCATTCTTTAGTAATCCTCTTGCTTATTTTATCATTTACTGTGTAAATAATTTATACCATTCCAATATCTGAAAAGTGGATGGCTTCCAGTAGTTTACCCATGAGAATGACATATCTATCCACCTGGGGCATCTGCTACTGATAAGGTGTGAGAAAGTTACAATTCCGAGAAACCCTAAGATTACCCCACTTTGGGAGTGCCACAAACAATGTTGGTTGGCACAAAACAATCTGTTGGTCTGTATGTAAGCCACAGAATCCAATGCTGGGAACTGCCCCACCATTCCTCAATTGTACATCTAAGCCATAAAATTAGCATATAAATCTAATCTTTGTTACTCTTTCCTATAAAAAATTATCTTCTTACTCTTGGATCTGCTAGATTTCCTTGGAATTTTAGCCCAATTGGCATTAGAATTATAATAAATCTTTGTCCCTTAACTTGGAGACAAACTGAGTGTGTGAATTTTTTCACCAAACCCATGACACTAACTTGGGTACCCTAATGTTGTTGGGGTATCTTCCACCCCAATACTACTATATGCCAGAGAAAGATCAAGAGAAACTGTTCACCTATCTATCCACTTAAACCATGAACCAAGTATGAGGCTTTAAATATTTTTCCAGTGATATATTAAGATTCCAGCATATGACAAATAACCTATCTAATTTCACTGAGGCATATAACTAAAAGGTGATTACATTTAGATTACCATTAGTGGATAGAAGACCTTACTAAAGAATTTATGAGTTATTTAAAGTTTTAATATATTCAAGTTTCCCATTATCCTGATTAAAATAGCTTCTCTGCTACCTCTTTTATATATTCCATCTCACTTTCTAGATTCAATGAGATCATCTTAAATTTTTAAGCAGTTAGCACGGCATCTGGCACATAGTAGGCACTATATACTTAACCCCTTCCCTCCTTCTCCATTCCAGATAATGAACATGGAAGCATTGCTCCTTTAAAATGTGGAGGCTGTTACATACAAATCTATAATAAAAGAAATATACTTGAATTAAACACAAAACAAGCATACACTATCCATATTTTAACACTTCTCACAATTTATATTATCTAGTTCAAAATTTTTCAGTTTCTTTTGAAACTCATTACTATTCTAGCATCTTTATAAAACCCATGGAAAAAATTTGGGTTTTACTTGACCTCAAATGATCATTGATTCCTTAGCTTTCTGATTCTTCCACTAAAATTTCTTCATTCATACTCTTTGAATTCCTCTGTGACTTAAGAAACAAAAGACAAAAACAAAAACCTTGCTAATTTTAATGGGCATACTAATTTCAGTTTTGCCACCATTGATAAAGGACCATCCACTTCTATCTTTCAATTGGTATAATTGTTAGGGCTTTAAATTGGCATTAGCTGCATGGAAACTTTAACAAAACATTCTCATTGGAATAAATGCTTAATGAATAGAATGGAATTAGATTTAGACTGAGAAGGAACTTGAGAGAATCAACTCTCATTTTGCAGATAAAACAAGTGTCTTGCCTAATGCCATAGAGCAGTAAATAACAGAGTCAGAATTCTAACCTAGTTCTGCTATTCGAAACTTTTGTCCCAAATCTATGGTTCTTTTCATCAGGTCATTATTTAACATCCCTGTTATGTTAAAAAACTATGTAATATCAACAGCCAATTCATTATCCTATGAATTTAGTAGTGATAGTACTAGTTGTAAGAGTAGGCATAATTAGTAGTAATAATAATAATAAATTAATTACATAAGTTGCTGCTAATAGCAATATAAAAACAAATGTAATACTTTGGACTATGCTGGAGTTAGCTCATAGTGACTTCTGAAAGTCAATTCCTAAATTTTCACTGTAAGCATTTTCAACCTGGGAGTTGAAAAATGCTACAAGTTAGGGTTTGGTTTAGGGATTGTGCAGATTTAAGGGGAAAAAATGGAGAAATATTAATGAAGCACACTAAATAGAAAAGTGCATCATATAGACAGAGGATTGTAAAAGTTTTACTGTAAAGTACTGCCAAGAGATAATATCTATATCCAGAGAACTTTACATGCACTCTCTTATTTGATCTTCCAAACATCCCCAAGACTATTATGTCATTATGCCAGATGAGACCTATTGTCATATGAACAGTGAATGTATGAAGACCTGGTAGAAACAAATCTTGAACTTGGATCCTCAGAGGTTTTAGCACTATATGGGACCTCAGATATTGTGTGGCCAACTACATCCTTTCATAAATGAAGGAGCAAAGGCCTGTTAAATAAGGGATTTATCAGTGATTACCATAAAGATCTAGACACTGGGAATGAAATCAGTTTTGTGGTTCCTTCTTCTTTACTCTCTGAAATGCTCTTTCCATTACATGTTGTAAGAAATATTACATTTAGACCAAATATTACATTTAGACTTGTTATCTCTGGACTTCTCTTACAAACACATTTATATTAGGAAAACATCAACACTAACAATAGAATACAAGTGCTCTGTTTCTTCTAATAATGAAATGCCCAAGGAAAATAAAAGAGGATATTTATATGATATATATATATATATATATATATCATATAATACACACATACATATATGGATGTGTTTTATATATGTATGTGTGTATAGTGTACATGCATATATATATATATATATATATATAT